>MU766111.1:38280-104853 GCA_026770625.1 Nicotiana glauca | reverse complement strand
GGGGGGGAGGACTAACAGTGGGGGAGCAGATCGTTTTTTAATGGGGGGATGAGTTTGTGGTTGTCTTTGGGAAGAAGGAGGGCCTTTATTTTATTAAAGCAATTTGCAATACTATACTGCGAATTACTTAAACGCAGTATAGTACTGTGAATTCTTTTAATAAAATAAAGTTGGGCCCAAAAACCAGAGTGTACTCAATTCGCAGTATTGTACTGCGAATTCCTTTAACAAAATAATTTTTTAATAATACGCAGTACTATACTGCGAATTACTTTAATGGCTAAATTTCTGTTAAAGTAATTTACAGTATAGTACAACATTTTAGATAGTTATGTAACCTTTTTTTTAATAGTAGAAATGTACTTTTGGTCAAAAAAAAAAAACATTAGAAATATTCCGGACTCTACCAATGTGCCAGCCCCGTTCCAAGATTTGTGACTCTTATATTAGGAATGAAAGGTGGCACATGTAAGTAGGTTGTGGCTTCGTCACTAACATGTGGGGCCTACCTAAATATTAGAGATAGCCTTCATAATTAAGGAACATTTTCAACCAAACCTGCCATTTCATGTATAATTAAATCCTAATCTCTCAAGGAGATTTTCAGCCAAGCACATAGAAACCTTACAATTCAAAGACTTTCTAATCCAAGGAAATAGCAACGTTAATTCACTTTCCAAATCCAAGTTTGGTTTCTAATCCAAACTTGCCATTTCATGTAACGTTGAATCCTAATCTCTCAATGAGATTTTCAGCCAAGCACATATAAACCTTACAATTCAATGACTTTGTAATCCAAGGAAATAGCAATGTTAATTCACTTTCCAGATAGCAATGTTGTTGCTAAGTTCTTAAGGAAAGGTTTCGGCCAGGAATTTTGATAATAGGCTATATAGTTGTTATTTACACCTTAATTTTTCATGCTTTGTTATTGTTTTATAATGTAAATTGTCAATGAAATGCTTTAATTGGTGCTGTTAGGTTTCGCAGGGAATATTAGATGTGAGGAAGCAACATGAAGTGTTTGGAGGCAATAATGTGAAGAAAATACCCACTCGAGAAGTACCCGAACACAAAAGAGCAAAAGAGAAGGAACGCAGAGACAAAAGCCCATGCAGTGTTCACCGCGGTTGTCACCGCGGTCCGCGCCGCGGTTTGAGGCAGTGCCTCCTACGGTCGTCACCGCGCCCGCGGTGAATTGTTCACAATCAAGGGGCCAAAGTGTCAATTCAGGGAAATTTTTTGTAAAACCCTTATAAGATATAGAAACTCGCCCAAGATAGGGGAAGACTTATTTTGAGATTACTTTTGAAAGAAGAACAGGTGTGAGAGATCACCCAAAACATCGTAGTTCTTTTATCTCTTCTATTTTTCTTGCAATTCTTCCTTTATGAATAATTTAGTAGATTTATCTTCTGTTATTATGAGTAGCTAAATACTTTAATCTAAGGTTTTGGTGAAATCCGTTGGGGATGACTTGGTTGTTATATTAATATATAATTAAATTGGTTGTTAATCTCTATTTGTTCATCTACATTTTGATTGTGGTTAGTTGAAAGGGCCCTCAATTATCCGTCCCTATTTAGTATGTATCTGCTTGAGAGAGAGTGCATATTTAGGTGTTGTATGAACAACATCACTCCCGGAGTATAGAAGAAAGTCATAACCGAGGGTTTAGAGGTTGGATTAGAGATAACGATATCTCGGGTGCAATCTAAGTGAACCGTAATGTGAATCTAGCTAGCGTAGCTTGAGAAAGTACGTCTAGTAAATTATCATAATTGCTTGACAAAGATTTATGATAGCTGGAGCGTTCATGATTGATGGAGACGACTAAGTCTCCGTTATAAAATATATTCAACGAAGGAAATCGACAACGGGGGAAACCATTACCTTAGATCTTATTCCAATTATATACAAGCAAGCTTAGTTAACTTTCAACTTATTTTCAGTTTAGTTGTTAGATATATCATCAACTATAAATCACAAAGTTTGGAAAAATTGATTGTGTGAATTTAGTAAGTCCGACAAGAGTAATTGATAGGTTAATTATCTGTGGTTCGACTCTGGGCAGAATTACTCAGCCTATATTTGCTACATCCGTGTGTGTCTTTTTATAAGGCATAGTTTGGCGTTATCAAATTTTGGCGCCATTGCCGGGGAATTAACGGTGTTATCAATTACAATTGAAAGAACTACAAAAATTCGTAGTGTACTCAGTTTTCTCTATACACAATCTTTTCATTAAAATTCCAACGTTTGAGCTCTTGTGGAATACAGGTGTATGCCTAGAAATTCTTCGAGGACTGGAGAACTGCTAGAAGGACTCTCAGACCCCGAGAAAATATTCAGGGCATTGAACTGTGCTAACAAGAAACACAACAATCCCAACAATCACACTTGCTCGAATTTGACATGGGTGACGCAGACAACGTCATTGGAAACATTGGGCATCCGCCAGCAAACCCCAACGCGAGAGTAGTGGCACCTCTTGTGCGCGAAGCTGCACTTTATGACCGGGCACATCCCACAGCTAATAACCTGCCCACTGCCATAGCTAATAACATGGCCACTGCCATAGCTGTGCCCGCAATCCAAGCGGATACCTTCCAGATAACCAACAATATGCTGCATCTACTGCAGAATAAAAGATTGTTCTTTGGGTCACACTTTGAATACCCGCAACAACACTTGAAAAATTTTCTGTCAATTTGTATGACCCAAAGGCAGCCGAATGTGACCCCGGAAGCTATCAAGCTATTACTGTTTCCATTCTCTGTGACCGGGGAAACTCAGACTTGGATAAATTTGCTCCCTATCAATTCCATAGCCACATGGGAGGAATTAGTCAAGCGGTTCCTGAATAAGTTCTATCCGCCCAACAAGACTGCAAGATATATTGATGAAATATTGCAATATAAGTAGCAGCCGACTGAGTCCTTGCAAGAAACTTAGGAAAGATTTAAAGGGATGCTAGTGAAGTACCCTCACCATGGCATTCTAGACCAGATGCTTGGACAGAGATTCTATATAGGGTTAGCTGAAAATTTAAAGGCAAATGTGGATGCTTCTGCTGGAGGTGCATTTTTGAGTAAGACATTCACTGAGTGCAAAATCCTTCTTGACAAGAAGTCACAATATTCGGGGTGGATGACTAGAGCTGCAACACTGGCACCCATAGTGCGTTCAGTCCCTCTTGACCCAAATAATTCACATGCAGAGAATATGGCCACACGCATGACCCAAATGAGCATATTGACAAAGAAGATTGATGATATGGGTACAAAACAGGTGCACATTGTTGATACAACAAATGGAGGATGTGTACACTTGTATTAATCGGTCTTATGTGTGTTCATGGAACGGAGAAGGCGAAAATCAAGGGGCGAGGAAGATATGAATTATGTCAACAACTATGGGGGTCAGAGACAAGGAGCATAATAATGGAGACCACCACAAAATCATCAGTATATGCCTAACATGCAACAGCCTGGGGGTATGCACCCTCAAAATCAAATGGTGCCAGTACCATATCAGAAACCACAGGGCTATCCACAGCAAAATCAGCAGCAACTAACATATCAACAACATCCTCAGCAAGATAACAAAATGATAGAAATCAGGGGTATGCTTCAGCAACTCGTTGGGACAAATAATAAAGTGCAAGAAAAGTTGACAGTGTATGATTCAGCTATAAAGAACATTGAAACGCAGTTGGGACAGCTGTCCATGGCTTTAAACAACTGTCCTTAGGGAACCTTGCCTGCAGACACTAACATAAACCCCAAGGAACAAAACCCAAATCAGCTGATGGCAGTAAGTCTCCGGAATGAGAGAGATTTAGATAGAGAACAGGAGATTAGACAAGCCAGTAAGGAGAATACGACAGTCAATCCAGCGCCATTAGAGGTGGAGGAAACAACATAGCTTACTGAAGTGGTGGTTAAGCAGAGTTAAGAGGAAAAAGGCAAAGAAAAGATGAATTAGCAAGCTACAGAATAGGTGGCAACTCTTGTGCCAGAAAATTTCAACAGAGAAAAGCTAGCAATCAATGCACAAAGGGTAATACCTACACCCTTCCCTCAGAGGCTGGTAAAATAAAAGAAGACAGACCAATACAAGAAATTCACGGAGATGCTGCGCCAAATTCAGTTGAATATTTCGCTGATGTATGCTTTGAGGGAGATGCCCGGTTATGCCAAGATGATTAAGGATCTAATGTCATGGAAGTTTGATTTTCAGGATCTGTCCACCATGACTCTAACACAGACCTGCAACGTAATAGTAACAAGACCGATGGCTCAAAAGATGTCTGATCCAGGTAGCTTCACTATCCCATGCACAATTAGTATTTATGCCTTTGCAAAGGCATTATGTGATCTGGGGGCTAGCATAAATTTGATGCCGCTGGCTGTGTACACTAAATTAGGCATCGGCAAAGCTAGACCGACTTCTATGCTGTTACAGCTGGCTGACCGCACGGTGAAAAGGCCAACTGGTATTCTTGATGATATGTTGGTGCAAGTTGGGATGTTCGTTTTCCCAACAGACTTTGTTATTCTGGAATGCCAGGTAGATGGGGAGATACTTCTTATTTTGGGTAGACCATTTTTGGTGACTGGCAGAGTATTGATCTATTGTGAGATTGGGGAACTAAAAATGAGACTGAACGATGAAGAAGTCATATTCAATGTTCAACAATCTATGGGAAGACCCAGCAAATATGCTAATTGCTCTTTAGTGGATGCAGTAGAGGTGATTCTACAAGAGGACGACGCAACCCTGACTATTAATGATCCATTGGAAGCATGTCTGAAAAATATAGAAGAGATGGATGGTGAAGGGTTAGATGAATGGGTCATGGCACTTGAAGGATGAGGATTCTGGACAAGGGAACCTCAATTTGAGTCCCTTGAATTAGAAAAAAGGGCTACACCTCTAGCAAAGCCATCGATAGAGGTACCACCCAAACTGGAGCTAAAGCCACTCCCAAATCACCTCAGGTATGTGTTCTTGGGCTCTGATTTGACCTTGCCTGTTATTATATCATCCGGTTTGCTAGATGTGCAGGTATAATGGCTCTTACACGTACTGCAAAAAAACAAAACTGCCATTGGCTGGACTATGGCATACATAAAGGGTATCAACCCATCCTTCCGTATGCAACCTTCCAGAGAACATCAGTGAAGGTTGAACCCAAACATGAAAGAGGTTGTAAAGAAGGAAGTTATCAAATGGTTAGATACGAGAATCATTTTCCCCATCTATGATAGCAATTGGGTCAGCCCTGTCCAATGTGTACCGAAAAAGGGGGGAATGACTGTTGTGCAAAATGAGAACAATGAGTTGATCTCAACTAGTACAGTCACAGGGTGGCGAATTTGCATGGATTACAGGAAATTGAACACAGCCACCCAAAAGGACCATTTCCCCTTGCCTTTCATTGACCAAATATTGCACAGGCTGACTGTACGATCGCACTTTTATTTTTTGGATGGATATTCGGGGTATAATCAGATATCAATAGCCACCGAAGATAGATAGAAAACATCATTCACCTGTCTGTATGTCATCTTTGCCTTTTGGAGAATGCCTTTTGGGCTTTGCAATGCACCTGCGACTTTTCAACGGTGCATGTTAGCCATCTTCGTAGATATGGTGGAGGATATTATGGAGGTCTTTATGGATGATTTCTCTATGGTGGGAGATCCATTCGAAGACTATCTTCACAACTTAAGGAGAGTGCTTAAAAGATGTGTGGAGACAAACTTAGTGCTAAACTGAGAGAAGTGCCATTTTATGGTATAAGAAGGGATATTCTTGGGACATCGAGTGTCCAGTAAAGGAATTGAGGTTGACCATGCTAAGGTTGATGTGATTGAGAAGCTACCACCACCCACTTCAGTCAAGGCAGTGAGAAGTTTTATTGGACACGCCGGGTTCTACCGGCGTTTCATAAAAGATTTTTCCAAAATTGCTAACCCATTATGCAAACTCATTAAAAAGGATCAGCCCTTTGTGTTTTCTAATGATTGCAAGTTGGCATTTGAGGAACTGAGGAAGAGGTTGGTAACTACACCCATCATTGTTGCACCCAACTGGAAGCAACCATTTGAGCTCATGTGTGATGCAAGTGACTATGCTATAGGAGCAGTCTTGGGGCAGCGAAAGGATAAGCTGATGCACCCAATTTACTACGCAAGCAGAACGCTAAGCGGTGCACTGCTCAACTATAATGTGACAGAGAAAGAGATGTTAGCGGTGGTATTTGCTTTTGCAGGTTCCGATCATATCTAATTGATTCCAAGGTAATTATATACACTGACCATGCAACTCTCAGGTACCTAATTGAGAAGAAGGACTCTAAGTCGTGCTTGATTTGTTGCGTGCTGCTGTTGCAAGAATTTGACCTCGAAGTTCATGATCGTAAGGGCACAAAAAATCAAGTCGTTGATCATCTATCACGACTTGAAGGAGCTGAAAAATCAGTCGAGGTCGAAGAGATTCTGGAAACCTTTCCAGACGAGCAGTTGCTCGTAGCTAGTCTGGAGGATGCGCCATGGTATGCAGATTTTGCAAACTACCTGGCCTGTGGTATAGTTCAATATGACCTTTCATATGTCCAAAAGAAAAAGTTCTTTCGTGATTGCCGCATGTATTATTGGGACGAGCCTTATTTTTTTGGAATATATGTTGATAATATTATCCAAAGGTGTGTCCCCGAGATAGAACAATTTTCGATTTTGCAGGCTTGTCATGCATCAGCATACGGAGGACATTTTGGAGGGGTCAGGACAACTGCGAAAGTACTAGAGGCCGAATTCTTTTGTCCAAATATGTTTAGAGATGTGAACCTCTAGGTAAAGGGCTGCAATGAATGCCAGCGGACCGGGAACATTTCTCGTCGCCATGAGATGCTGATAAACCCGATTCATGAGGTAGAGGTGTTTGATGTTTGGGGGATTGACTTTATGGGTCCGTTTGTCAGCTCATTTGGCAATACGTACATCCTTGTTGCTGTGGAATATGTGTCTAAATGGGTAGAGGCTGCATTGTTGCCCACTAATGATGCAAGAGTGGTAGTAGGATTTCTGAAAAAAGATATATTCACCCGATTTGGGATACTAAGAGCGATCATCAGTAACGGAGGCACTCATTTCTGTAATAGAGCCTTCGAGAAACTACTTGCAAAATATGATGTACGCCACAAAGTGGCCACCCCTTACCATCCGCAAACCAGTGGGCAGGTTGAAGTGTCCAACAGGGAGATAAAAAGTGTACTAACCAAGAAGGTGAATGCCACACGAACTGATTGGCAAAGAAGCTCGATGACGCACTCTGGGCCTATAGAACTGCATTCAAAACACCAATAGGTATGTCACCATATAAGTTGGTATTTGGGAAGGCCTGTCATCTGCCTGTAGAGCTAAACATCGAGCTTGGTGGGCACTAAAGCAATTGAACATGGATCCTGATGCAACTGGACAAAATCGACTGACAGAGTTGCATGAGCTGGAAGAATTTAGATATCAAGCCTTTGAAAGCATGAGGATATACAAGGAAAGAATGAAGAAGCTGCATGAAAAACACATTGTGGACAGAGACTTCAAACCCGGTGACAAGGTATTACTGTGTAATTCAAGGTTGAGATTGTTTTCGGGTAAGTTAAAGTCCCGATGGTCAGGACCATTTAGAGTGGTGAAAATGTTCGCAAGTGGATCTGTTGAGATTGAATCAGAAGATGGGACAAACAAGTTCTCAGTAAATGGGCAAAGGTTGAAACATTACCTTGGAATAGATGAAGAGAAAAAGGATACAGTGGTGATCAATCTGAAAGAACCCCAACACGCGAATGAGGAGTGATGGCCTAACTACTTGAGTCGTGCCGTGACGTTAAATCAGGCGTTGCGTGGGAGGCAACCCACGAATGTATTGTAAGCGTAGTATGTAACTTCATGTTTAGAAGACAAAAAAAATCACGTTCACCGAAATTGCGGCGCGGACCGCGGGAGGCATTTCCTCATATCGCGGTGATGACAACGGTGATAAATGGAGGTTCAATATTTCACCGCAAGCGCGGTGACAACTGCGGGAGACACTGTCTCAAACTGCAGCGTCGACCGCGGTGACGACAGCGGTCGGGTACCAGGTTTGTAATTTTTTA
This sequence comes from Nicotiana glauca, assembly GCA_026770625.1. Classification (NCBI taxonomy): domain Eukaryota; kingdom Viridiplantae; phylum Streptophyta; class Magnoliopsida; order Solanales; family Solanaceae; genus Nicotiana; species Nicotiana glauca. The sequence goes on along the minus strand of MU766111.1, from coordinate 96,689 downwards.
AATTTTGTTTAATTTTTTTTGTTTTCTTCATCTCTCTTCTCTTCTTATTTTAATTTTAAAATAAAACACACACCCCCTATTCCCCTAAAACACAAGACCCTCCCCTTAAAATCCCCAATCTTTCTCTCTCTAAACCCTAACCCTCCCTTCCATACTCTCATCTTCTCCTTCTTCCTTCACAAGACCCATCATTCCCCTTCCGCTAAGGTATAAATTCCGACCCCCCTTCTATTTTCTTCCTATCTATTGTGTTGTATGCTAGTTCAATGTTGTATAATGTATTATTAGTGCTAGGATATTTGTTTAGTTTTCTTTTTTATTGTCTCCTTTCTTCTTTAGTAGTGTAATTTCGTTGTTGTTGGATATGTTGGTGAAGGGGTTGTGTATTGAATACTGAAAGGGTGTTGTTTGGTGGGTGATTGTTTGTAGTAAGTGTAGGTGTGTGGGTGTCGTGAATATTTGGATTGGGGAAGTTTTTCTTGATTCCCATGGGCCATGAATATGAAGATAATTGCCTTGCCCATAATGTGTTTGGAAATTGCCTTAATGGAGTTATAAGGAGATGTGTGACATGGTTGTGGTGAAGTCTGAGTAACCACCCATAGTCACACATTTTTGGTTCATCCTAATATGCGGTTCTCTATTTTGGCAGGTACTATGAGTTCATCCCGTAAGAGACGAAACATCGGGTCCTCTACTAGTGGCCTGGAGGCTCCTCACGAGCTAGGGTCGAAACCAGTGCACCACGGTTTGATAGCACTTGGTTCGTCTCTAAAGAAGCAGAGACAAGGTACAATCAGAAAATTGCAAAGAAGTTACTCCATGAGGTCCATATCGATAGGAAGGCATTGGTGCAGGAGTGCCCCAATATGTTTAATGAGCAAAGGAGGTGTCAGCTGGACATCTTCTTTGAGGCTCCCCATGAGGCCAATATTCAGCTAGTAAGGGAGTTTTATGCAAACCCGCCATAACACGAGGACAAGGTTGTGACTGTGCGTAACACCCGAGTTAATGCTTCTATAGAGGTCATCCGCAGAGCTTATCGCCTCCCCACATTCGCGGGTGATGATTACTACATCATGTCTATTCACCCGCTGGTGGACTGGGACAGAATTCTGGAGGTCATCTGTATACCTAGCAGACAACCCAAATGGATAGACTCAAAGTCTCTTACTTGGGAGGCCAAATGTTGGCTCACTGTCATCACCACTCGGTTGCTACCATTAGGCAATACCACAAATATGAATGGGCCACGGGCCGCTATGATCTACTGCTTTATGACTCACCAAGGGTTTGATGTCACCCGAGTCCTCTATGAAGAAATGTTCATTCGATCGCCCGAGCTAATCAAAGGCCACTACTTCCCTTCGCTTGTCACCCGTCTGTGCCGCCTTGCTAATGTCCTTGAGAACTCTCGAGTTGATGGGAAATTAACTCTAAAAATTCCTTTTCGGGCAAAAAAAAATTGGACTAGAGGGAAGAGAGTTGGTGCAACATAGTGATGACTCATGTAATAAGTTTGAGGATGATGCTGAGGCTACTGAGATCACAACTTCTCCTAGAGGGGACAAGGCAGGATCATCACAGCCACGCCGGAGCACTTGCATGGTTGCTTTGGAGCCGGAGATGACTGGACTGCGGACCTCCATCGCTGACTTGGGTACCCGTGTTGATGCAGTGGCTGACCGACAGGTGAAGTCGGAAAAGAAATTCATGGGCTGGTTGAGAGCTCTGGGTCACGCCTACAGCGTAAACCCAGACATAGTATCAGATCAAGAGTGACCCCTCAGGGAAGTTCCTTTACCTCACTGCTTTTTATATAGTCAAGCCATGGGGACATGTCTCCATCTTAAGTGTGGGGTGAGGGAAACATCGTTGTTTGTTGTACTTGTAAACATTATATGTTTGTTGTTCTTGGTTTTGTTTTGCGTTAATTGCTTTAGAAATAGAGTAACAATTCTTTAGGAAAGTTAAAATAGTAAGCGACTTGTACCGACGATGGATCTCTTTTGGCGGGGTTCTTGAGGAACTAGGTCGAGAAAAAAAACAAAAAAAAACCAATTTTTTTTGGAATATAGAGACTCTTCCTAATGAAGGATCCTTTAGACAATTTTCTTGAGGGAAGCTAGTCTAGAGAAAATACCAAAAAGATTTTTTAGGTAGTGTAGTAACTCCCCCTTGGTTTTTCTTTAGGCCATGATTCTTTTCCAAGTGTTTAGCTTGAACCGGGTATAGGTAGATTTTGTTTTTTCTTATTTTAGGTTAGGATTAATGAGAAACGAGTTTAAAATTGAAAAAAAAACGTGTAGCATTCTTACAACTGAACACGATAGATGCTAGAGTTTACAGCTTAGCTTCAAGGGTTGAATCTTATTTAAGTGCCTTAAAAATTGTATGTTTGTACCTAACTTGAATACTCAAAGAAAATGTCTTGATAAACTAATCCAAAGTGAGTCATGTGCCATGTGTGTGCGAGTGCTACTGTATTCCATGCTGTACATTTGATGCCTAGAACTTGCCCTGTGTGTTTGCAAAGTGAAATAGTAGCTTCATTCAGTCTTAGAAATGATATAGGCATTTCTTTGTTGAGCCAGACATGTATATTTGACCCACCTAATTGTTATGTATCGTAGTTAACCCCTTTGAGCCTATAATCCTTTTTCTTTGGCAACCACATTACAAGCCCTACCCATTTGTTTGAATTAACCATCTATTTGAACCTTTTCACCTCTCATGAGCACTTGAATTGTTATGAACTTTGTAAAAGTTAAAGTGTGGGGTGGTTGGTTTGGCTTTTGAGTGGAACTAATTGAATAAGGAGAAAGGTGCACTATTTTTTTTTTTTAAAAAAGGAAGAGCCACTTGAAAAATAAAATAAAATTATATTTCCTTGATAAGTGTGGCTCTTGATGTAAGTGTGCTTAAAGAAGAAAGGAGTAATTTACATTGATGTGAAGGTGGAATTTTGGTTTGACATAAGTATAGGGTTTGAATGTTAAAAATGTATGTATTAAAGTGCTTAGGGAGGTGTAGCCACTCTTATATCTAAATGTATCCTACCCGTCCCGTAGCCTACATTACAACCACATAAAGTCCTAATTGATCCAAGATTGAATGAGCTCGATTAGTCGAGTACTACACTACGGGCAAGCTTATGGTGCATCTTTGTGGCATGTGAATGTTCTTTTTGGAGAGTGAGCGAATTCTGTCTATTTGAGTTCCTAATTGTTATCACTATCATTATATATATGGAACTACTCTCTTGTGTGATGTGAGGGCATGTGATTCACAAAGGAAAGGTACATCTTGACTATTGTGTAGAGTAGTTTGAGTAAGTGCAAATGTTATGGGGTACGAAAGATTTGATACTTGAGGTAAACGTTTGCTCACTACTAGGTGTAACTTTTGTAAAATGTTCGTGGTGTGAGTCATTTAGGAAAAGCATATGGAATGAATTTTGATGGAGTGTGGTGAATTGCTCGAGGGCGATATGACATTCATATACATATGCATGACACTATAAGTGTTTCATGATTTACAGTGTTATCCAAACTTACAGGTTGAGTCATTTACTCTATATTTCTTCCATGTCTTTTATGTGCCTTACATACTCGGTACATTATTCGTATCGACATCCTTTTTGCCCGAGAATGCTGAGTTTCATGCCCGTAGGTCCCAATAGACAGGTTGAGAATCCTCCAAGTAGGCTATCAGCTCAGCAAAAGATGTTAGTGTGCTCTATTTGCTCCGGAGTTACTTGTTTGGTCAGTATGATTAAGATGCGTATTGTTTGGTATGGCGGGGCTCTGTCTCGACCTTTATATTAAGTGTGTACTCTTAGAGGCTTGTAGATAGATGTCATGTATACGAATGATTGTATGGCCTTACTGGCCTATGTTTTGAGTATATAAAGGATCATGCATGCCTTATAGGCTCGCACGTCATATGTATGAGTTTGGATTACATGTTGGGCCGTCCAATGTCGAGTATTTTCCCCATGTTTTATTCTACTTATCTCACGACAGCCTCTCTGGCTCATTTACCTATGATATTATTATATGAAAGATACGTTATGTAGGCACTCGGTTGAGTAAGATACCAGGTGCCCATCGCGATCAATCAGATTGGTTCATGACATTGACCTTCATTTCTTGAGTTCTTCATAGTGCACTTGCGGATAAAAGGCTCCAACGAAGGAGATGAAGTAAGGACCAAAAAGTTAGGTTCAGACTTTAAAGTGGTTGAATAAGGGTTTAATATTTAGGGTGGGTACCAGATATTGGGTCGGGTCAGTATAAAAATAATCCCGGATGGATCATATAGCTTATATGATTGCCACGTGGCCTCTCCGTTAACTTGTGGTATATTTATCCAATAGTATGATGGTAAGGGTATTTTTGCTCGATTAGTACGGAGGGTAACTTTAAATAATTTTCAATACTAGAAAAGTAATTTTGACCCTTCTCCGTTTTAAATAACTAAGTAATTTGTCGGTGCTTCGCTCGTTCATGAATGACGTCGCTCAATCCCACTCCTTTCACTATAGTGTCATAAAATATCACTCATTTTACTAAATTAATAACTAAAAGTACTGATTCAAACCGACTCTACATATATTTATTATATATTAATTCATTTATTTTTATAATCATGAGTATTTATTTTCATTGCAATAATTTATAATATATTCTTTGTCATAAAAAGTTTTATAAACATAACGATGGTCCTTTCTTGAATTTTGTATTCTTCGAAGTTGCGTGGAATAATTTGTTTACTATTTTAATCAAGTGAATACAGTGATCACATAATTTTTTCCCTATATGAATCACTCCCATAAATTTAAAACAACATAATTTTCCATTATTGGCAATTTTATAGATTTTTGTGGCATTTTCTATCAATTGTTTGCGTTTGTCTGCGCATTTTTATTTTTGTTTAATTAATAAAAAATACAAAAAATATGTTGCATTTGCATGTAGGATTTAATTTTATAATTTTTGAGTTAAGTGGTAAATTAGTTATTGGAAAAATTACAAAAATAATTATTTTTGCACTAAGATAATTTTATTAGGAATTAATTTAGGTTTATTTTTAGTTTTAATTTAAAAGAAATTTAGAAGAGTAAATTTGAAAAGAAAAAAAGAGAAGAAAATAGGAGAAGGAAATATATTGGACCAAACCCAATTAAAACCCCAAGCCCAATCATTTTATTCTCCTAATACCCATCAAAATAGCACCAAAACTCGGCCCAGTTATGCCCTTACCCGACCCCATCTCCCCACTCAGGCCAAACGACCACGTTTAGGTTAGAACAGATCTGAGCCGTCGAGGTTTGTGATCCAACGGATCAGAACTGCCCTCCCTAAGTATAAAAGTGTCTGAATCAGCCCCCCCCCCCGGTGGTCTCTCTCAACACACCGCATCTCAGAGATACGAACCCAAGCTCCCGCCCCCAAAAACCCCAAATCCCATCGGTGGCGGTATGACCCAATCACCTCCGAAATCACACCCTAGAACATCCTCATTCCCCTCATCTCAAATTCTCATTCAATTTCTTTCAAATCCCCCCAAAGCCTCTCTAATATTAAATCTCGGGTTCGAGTTCTAGATGTCGAAGTTAGGTTCCTCCATGCAAGTTCACCCCTCCAAGTTTCCCGATTTTCCAAGCCTGATTCGTCTCGAAGTGATTTTCTTCGTCTGTTCTTGACAAAGAACAGACGATTTATACCATTTCGAGACTGAATCAGAATTACCCGTTGATTTCATGTCTAAACTGGTAAGTTTCTTTTTCTTTCTTCACATTTTTGTTTCGTCTTTCTGCTTCGTCCCTTCCTGGTTCTCTTCTTCTGTCTTCGTATTTTGAATTCAGTTTCCCCCTCGAAGATAGTTTGTTCGGTATGTGTTTGTGCATTTGGTTCTTTTCCATCTATTCAGTTTTCTTTCTCTTAGTCGGTATTCTCCTATCTTTATTTGATTTTTATTTTAGGCTATAAAATTTTCTGATAATTAGTTTAGGTATATTGTTGTCGAATTGGTAGTTCAATTTTAATGTCAATCTAGCATGTTGGCTTAAGGAAATATAAGAAAGGAAAATCATCACTCGTAGCTTAGATTACATGTTCTGAAATTACTCAACTGTTTCTATTTTTGCTTATCATTAATTGGTTTGGTTTGCAACCCCTGTTGGCTTGAATTTTGGTATGGGTCTATTGCGAATTACTAAATTGGGTTGGGTTTCTGTTAATTTAAAAGGCCAAAGAGGAAGAAAATCAGTCCAGTTTGGGGCAAAATCCTGGTTTAACTTGACCCATGTGGTATGCTGCAGTAAAAAATAGGGTTCTAAGGGGTAATTTGGGGAAATTGGGGTAGGGAACATGTTGGTAACTGCCTAGGAAGCTTCCTAGAAGCTGAAAATAGCCTTACTTGGGAAGCAAGTCAAAAACTCAAGGATTAAGTAGCAAAAATAAAAATTAGAAAGGGCAGAAATGCAAAAACTGAAATCTGCTAAATGCCCTACTTTCCTTGCCTATAAAGGCATCTCTATCTTGCCTTTGAAGGAGGTTTCTAAAAAAGAGAAAAAGTTCAAAAAGACAAGGCGGCTAAGAATATTTAGTGAAAAGTTACTGTTTCATTGATTTTTTCTGTGATTTCTCAAGTTTCAACTCCTGAAATGAGTTCTGACCTAAGTGGGGCTGAAATAGTTTGAGTTTGGTGGTTTGAAAGGCTTGGGTTGAAGTTTTTGTTTGCTTGTCTTGATTGCTGCACAACAATTCTCGATTTAAAATTGGTTCTGGGGTGTTACTCTGCTGCTGCTTACTGTTGTTGTTACTACTAATCTTACCTCCATTTTCCTTTCATTTCCAGATATTCACCTCAACTCTTAATGTATGAGAATGGATGAACATGAAGTTGGCTTATTCAAGCCTAGATTTGTAATTGAGCAGTTGTTTAAATGATGATTTTGTACCTTTCGAACTAGTTTATCTTGGTTTTTCTTATGTATAAACATTGTGTTTTCCTTTTTCATTGTTCAATTCCCCTTGAGCTCTTAAAGATTTCAGAGTAGTATGTCAATATATATACTCTGTATTAAAAGGGACATGAACACTATTTGGACATAGGACCTTCTGTCTGCTGCATCTGTGAGTATTGAAGGGGTTGACATGATTCTCAGAAATGTCATTTTGTTGTTTGCTTGGTAATTCCATCGTGAAACGTAGTAGTCAAAGGGAATGATGGCTAAAGAATCATGAAGCATATTCACTAGATATTTAACCTTATCCATGGTTAATAACAATTTTGGTTCTTCATATTGCTATAATTTGCACTCTTCTTTTGGTCAGGAATTATTAGGTCAGGTTTAACAGGAAAAGCATGTTCTTATATTCTCATTTTTGGATCGGTTTCCTTGTTAGGTGTAAGCTTGAAATGATTGGCTATATTTTGCATGGTTTTAAGTTTGAGGATCAAATGACAAAATAAGTTGCCTACTGCTAAGTTGTTAAATTAGACTTTCAATTGCTTGCAAACCAAATCATTGTTGAATGTCATATAATAGCCCATTGATAGGCTAGAAGATAATTCCCAGAGTTTGGTGACATGTGTACTGGCCCCATGATTAGTCTTTTGAATTTATATGGGCCGCTTGTAATGCCAATCGTTAATCACGCAATGTGGGGATTTGATATTGAGTTGTGTACTCGGTGGTTGCAAGATTCTGAAATTTGGGTTCAACCTGAGGCCCAAATCTAAGAGTGCCTCTGAAATAGATCTCGACCATCTCTCTTTTTGTTGGGCCCTCAGTCTGCCTATGTTAGTTTAAGCTATTTTACTTAGTTTAAATGGAACCTTTAATTACATTTAACGCTTAATTAAGCCCATTAATTAGATTGGCCCTCCGAACCTTAGTTTGAATACCTTTTTAAAGTGGAATTGAGGTGCGCCGCGCCAAATAAAATCTCAAATGCATGGCCCTCATTTAATTATTTCTTTTAAAATCCTTAGAATTCTAGGTGCGCCATTTAGCAAATTTCCATGGTCCTCACAAAGTTAAAAATGCGTAGTTGCTTTAGGCGTGTTATTTTAATAATATTACCTACCTAAACTCGGGTGTGCATTTCATGTGTCCCAAATTTAAATCTTAATAACATTGGATAAAATGTGTTTCAGATTGCGGGTGCATTTTAAATGGCGCGATCCAACGACATGTTTTATACGACGTTAAATCTTCTTTAAAAATGAATAAAAACAGTTTAAAGTTAAATGCACATAGGTTTAAAATTATTTTAAAATCAGATAATTATGCCAATAATAACATTTGAGCAACCGTGCTAGAACTACAGAACTCGGGAATGCCTAACACCTTCTCTCGGGTTAACAAAATTCCTTACCCGGATTTCTGGTTCGCGGACTGTGAAACATAGTCAATCTTTTCCTCGATTCGGGATTTAAAACTGGTGACTTGGGACACTATAAATTATCCCAAGTGGAGACTCTGAATCTCTTAATAAATAATCCCGTTTCGATTGTCACTTTAATTGGAAAAACTTCCTTATAACCTCCCGGGTGTAGAAAAAAGAGGTGTGATAGTTCTGGCGACTCTGTTGGGAAAAAGAATCCAGAACTTCTGGTTCAGGGTTCAGGGTTCAGAATTAGAGCTTAGATGAATTGCTATATTTGGCTTTACTTATTATCTGATTTTATTACATGTTTGGACCTAATGTGCTAAATGTTGTTTTTACTGCTTTGATATGGTTGAACTGTATATAAACTGCTACAAAACTCTTCCTCTTCCTGAGTATTCTAAATCATGGAGAAGTGTTCACTTCGTGTGACTTCTCTTCTGTTAGAGTCATATCCCAATTTTAGAACTAGGTTTCGGACAAGTTACAAAGCCGGTGAAGCTTCTGTATTCCCGGTACGCTGCCCCACCCCCTCCCCCCCGGCTCGAGCTGTCCGCTCGGGTAAGCTAGGTCTAGAACAATAAATCCAGATTTTAAACTTAGTATAACAAGACCTCATGTCGGATCCCTAGTAGGAGTGTCTACTTACATCACGTGCAATTGACTTTGGAGACTCAACACAAGGGTTGGGTCTATCTAGGACAGGTGTACCAAAAATGAAAAAGACCATCCTGAAGCTTCTTACTTGCTACTTGTGCATTTATTTTCTTTGGATTTGCATACTGACCGAATTTTGAATAATGGGAGAAAGTTAGGAAAGGAGAATAGTAGTGTGAGGGTTAAGTGAGTTAATCACCTGTTTTGAAAAACCAATGTCCAAATGGTACAGAAACTCTACCGAATTTTTGGGAAAAAATGAAATTGAAAAAAAGGAGAAAGTTTGATTTCAAAAATAGTTGATTTTGTTTTATCTTCCAGAACTATGCTGGTTTGATTCTCACCGGATGTGGAATACGTAGGCAACCTCCATCGGGTCCAACTTCCTTTTTGCAAATATAGCCCAAAAGAACAAAAATTATATTTTTAATATAAATAATTAAGGTGATGCTATTCTTGTCAAGAATAGCCGAATATCCCTCAAAAGGGTGCCGGAAGTAGGGGTGTGCATTCGAATCGGTTTATCGATAAATCGAATCGATTATTTGTTATCGATTTATCGATTTTGATTTCAAAATTTTCCTTATCGATTTATCGATTTCGATTTCGATTTTGTCCTCTTCGGTTATCGGTTTATCGATAAACGGATAAGCTACAGTAATTTATATATTTATTTTTATTATTTTATTATTTTTAAAAAAAATTAATTTTTTTTACCCTTATTCTATAATACCCTTTCCTTTACCCTAAGTCCCTAACCCTATTATTTCATCTCCCACACTTAAGGAATGATCATATTTAAAGCTCAAAGGAATGAAGTTCAAATTAATGCAAAACAGAATTAGCCGTGATGATGTATTTTGGTTTTTTGTTTTTTATTTTTTTATGCTGTTGGAGTGTTGGTGGCATACATTTGATCCCTTACTTTAGTTTCGTTGCATGTGCTTGTTGACACAATTTTTATGTTATAAATGGTGCTCTTCTTATTTTAGCTTCTTTTTGTCCATATTAGTTAGATGTGTTTGTAGCGATATATTTTTCGTAGAATCCCGCAAATTTTCTTATTGGTGTAATCGATAACCGAATCGATAAGCCCCAAAAATCTATAAATCAAAATCGAAAAAATCGAAACCTTATTGAAACGATAACGATAAGCATATGTACAAATCGATAATCGATAAATAATTATCGATAAGGGTCAAAACCAAATCGATAAATCGAATGCACACCCCTAGCCGGAAGGCCGTTTTTGCAAGAATATCTGCCTTTAGTTATTTTTCAAGGCTTTGGCCGGTAGCCGACACAACCTTAAAATCTTCGTTTTTGAAGTGCTGAAAGGTCGTATTGGCAAAGCTGGATATTTTGTGAAAATTTTGAAAAAAATGGTCATTTTTCTTGAGTCAAAATGAGTCATAGTTTTCTTTTAATTAAAATCACCTTAATAAATGTGCAGGATGAGCACAATTCAAAATGAACCTTTCTCAGTCCATGAAGAGATCTCTTTGGAGCTATATATGTGGTGGCATGATTTGGGGGATGACAGTAGGAAGGTTGTGACAAAAGCGTTGGGTGGTCTTATCGGGCTCTTGAAGGTTAAGCCGAGAAAGGACATAACTTAGGCATTGATACCATTTTGGGACCCAGCACATAATGTATTCCACTTTGCTGATTTTGAGTAAACTCCTACACTGGAAGAGATAGCAGGCTACGCCGGTTTCGAGGGGAATCTTAGAAATCAATACCCGGTAGCACCGGGAACAGTAACCCTTCACAAATTTTTGGACTTGTTAAGCGGTACTAGGGATATCCGAGACGAAAATTTGGCCAAAGGATTCTGTACTTTCTACTTTTTGTACCGACGTTACAATCCCCGTGGCTTCGAGACGCCAGATACCAGTCTTACTCACGTGAGAAACCAAGACAAGTGGGAAGCTCATAGAGGATTATCTTTTATAATGGCGTCCCTGGGTATTTTGATTTGCCCCGAAAAACATGGGAATATAAAGTTTGGACTTGTGGGGATAACTGACTTTATGATGAAAAAGGCAAATGGTACCATAGTGCCGATGATCTTGGCAGAAATTTACGGAGCTCTGACCCTTTGCCGAGAAGGAGGAAAGTTCTTTGAAGGGTGCAATATGTTGTTACAACTGTGGATGGAGGAACACCTTTTCCATCGCTCGGGATATCTGAATTGTGGTATGACTCGTCTCGAATGCATCTAAAAATATGAGAAGCGGGTAGAGGGTTATGAGTTCCCGGAGGGTACAAAAGCATGGTATGCCCACTTGACATCCTTGACTGCAAACAAAATCGAATGGACGTTCGGGTGGCTCTCTGTCGGTGAAGTAATCTATATGTCGGCTGAGGTGTGTTTTCTACTGTTGATAGGTCTTTGGAGAATCCAGCCTTATGCTCCGCACAGAGTCTTACATCAGTTAGGCCGATACCAGACCATCCCACACAATGAAGATTTGAGTCGGCAGGTCATTGAGTTAGAACCAAAAGCTGCCTTTCCAGAAGAAAAAATATGTCGGATTTGGCATCAGTGCAGATTCTTAGAGCCTAAAACTCAAGTACGAGATCTATCTAGAGGTGAGTTGGAGCCTGGTTACCCTGCTTGGTATGATAAAAGATCCCGAGTTCATCAGGATCCTGAAAGGCCCGCAAAGAGACCCCATGTCCAACAGTTCACCGACGGAGCATAGGTGCAATGGGACTGGTTGACCAAAGAAAACGAAGCTACCATAAGCAATTTGGAAAGGCAACCCATGGACCTTCAGTTTGAAAATGGTTTGCAAGCCGCTGCAGATGAGGGAGAAAAGAAAAAACTAACTCAGGAAAATGAAGCCCTCAAAGCTCAAATTCGGAAGATGAAAATAGCTATTAGAAACCCGGAAAGAAGTTGAGCAGATGAAAGGCTTATAAGCAGTCTAAAAAAGAAAGCCCTTGAACGTCAAGATGACCTGGAAAAGTTTGAGGCCTGTATAGCGAAAGTCCGGGCACAATGGGTAAAGAAGGTGGAAGAGCGGGCACGGTTTGTTCAACAAATGAAAAGGAACTACGAAGGGACAATCACCAGCCTAAAAAGAAAACTAACTACCCTCGAGAATGAGGTAGCCAAGCAGGCCAAGGACTTTAAAGCTGATAGGGAACACTATTATGATTTGATGGCTCAGATGGAGGAAGAAATGCAACAGTTGCAAAATCAACATCTCCACGACACTCAAGTGTTAGAAGCCCGGAATCAGCAGGTCGGGCGTCTGCTTCAGGAAAAGGGTAGAATTCGAGAGAGGGTCATGGCCATTGCCAACTACATTGTTGTAAAGTGACAAGCATGTGAGGATATGGCCGGCACCACTTTTTTCGCGGCAGTAATGACATTTGTTTGGCAAATAATGAGTGATTTGGAGAGTCTCCAAAGGGATCTTGCATACAGGCCCGTGGTGATGTCCCACGGGCCCCAGGAGCATTTGAGGCATTAATGTATTCGTGATCTTTGCTTGAGTTTGTATTTTCTTTCTGTTAAAGTCTGTCAGTTTGTTTTTAAGTCTGTATTTTCTTTCTGTTGAAGTATGTTAATTCGTTTTTAAGACTGTATTTTCATCTTTTTATCAGAGTCTATTGTTTCTTTTTGGGTCTGTTAGTTTTTTGAGTCATTGTAATCAAAGCATTTGCATTTTATGAAAAATTAAAAATCCCAAAATGTTTTTGTTATTTATTTTTCCATAACTATGCTCGGTTTGATTCATGGGGTTATGATATGTAGGAAATCTCCATAGGATTCAACCATAACCAAAAGAAAGAAAAATAGAGGAAAAATAAGAGAGAAAAGAAAGGAGAAGAGAGAAAATAAAAAATCGTGAGAAGGAAGCAATGGCAAAATAAGAGAGGGAAATGAGAGAATAAAAAGAAAGAGAAGTCAGGCAAAGAAAGGCAAGAATGAAAAAAAGAGAAAAAGGGGCTGCAAAATGGAAATAAGGAAAAGCCGGGATGACGCAAGCAACCGATCAAATGCATAATAGAAACGGTTAACTGCTTAGGTGCATTCATTCCTCAAATGTGCGGTTTCCCATCTGTTAAACCCTGACTGCTAACAAGTTTGTTGTTGTCGTCAAGTAACAGGTAGGTGGTTAGTTTGTGTGGCATTCTGGAAACTCACACATACAACACCCGTTCCAAAAACAAATTGATCATGGCCTATCAGGAACTAGATGCGAGTGTCATAGATCCTTCAAGAGAGGTGGAAGAGTTGGATGTTAATTCGATGAAATAAGAGATGTATAAGTTGAAGCAGCATATGGCCGAAATAAACCAGGCCTGGGCAAAAGGGCAACCACTACCAGCTTACCCCGCCAACCCTGCCTTCATCCCGCCACTGGCTTAGTCTCAGGATCATCCTGCTATCGATTCATTCGCGAGCTTTCCCATTTACCGACATTACCAGAGAACAACTTCCCAAACACCACCAGCCCCACCATCCAAACCAGTTCCATACCCTCCTCCACCAGCCATTCCTGTCTTCGTGGCACCCCCACCCCACTACACTCCACAGATCCTCCAGCGAGCCTTTGTTCCAAGTGAAGCCAGGCCAGGTTAAAAGGCAACAAATGAGAAGTCAGTGAACAAATTGAACGGGGCAAATAGTGAACCATCTGTGGTGGCCAAGAAGGGGGCCTCAAGTGATATTGCAGTGAAACAAGGAAAAGCAAAGGTGGTGGTGCCAGGGGTGGCGAACAAGCCTGTCGTGATTGTGGAAGGTGTTCGCGCAGATCCTGTCATTATCAAACCTATAATCCAGCTACCAATAGTCAACAACAAGGTTGTCCTGTGGAATTATGAATGGGTGACAGTGACTTACTGGGGAAAAGAAGTAAGAGAGGAAGTCTATGAAACCCATGGATTGACTCGGTCGGAGAGATGCCTTGCCCCCGAGGAGTTAAGAAAAGCCAAAACCTCCAAAGATAACCTAGTACTAGTAAAGAAAGTTGTGACTAAAGAAGAGGCAGAAAAGTTTTCGAAAAAGATGAAAGTGCAAGACTATTCTATTGTAGAGCAGTTGAGGAAGACGCCTTCTCAGATTTCACTATTGTCATTGTTAATCCATTCAGACGAGCACCGTCAGGCCTTGATGAAAATCATGAACGAGGACTACGTTCCTGACAAAATCTTAGTAAACCACTTGGAAAAGATAGCCAACAAGATTTTTGAGGTAAACAGAGTCACTTTTTCTGATGATGAATTGCCCGTGGAGGGTACTGAGCACAATAGAGCCCTTTATCTTATGGTGAAATGTGAAGATTCCGTGGTTACCAGGGTACTAGTCGATAATGGTTCCAGTGCAAACATTTGCCCTCTCTCCACTCTGAACAAGTTGAAAGTGGATGATGAAAGAATTCACAAGAACAATATCTGCATTTGGGGATTCAACAATGGAGGGAAAGATTCAGTTGGTGACATAGTGCTTGAGCTGACAATTGGACCAGTTGAATTTACCATGGAATTCCAGGTGCTAGATGTGGCTATTTCTTACAATCTGCTGTTGGGTCGACCCTGGATTCATGCCGCTAAAGCAATCCCGTCTACTCTGCATCAGATGGTAAAGTTTGAATAGGATAGGCAGGAAATCATTGTGCACGACAAGGATAATTTATGTGCCGATAGTGATGCCATTGTACCGTTCATAGAGGTTGAGGATGACAAGGGGCCATGGGTTTACCAGGTTTTTGACACGGTGGCGGTAGAGAAAATTCTAGAAGGGAAGGGCGTTCCAATTTTAAAAGTAGCCGCTGCATCAGTTATGCTAACCGTTGAAATATTGAAAAATGGTTTTGCACCGGGCAAGGGTTTGGGTTCATCTCTGCAAGGTATCGTACGGCCAGTATTTCTCACCAAAAACTTGGATACATTTGGTTTGGGATTCAAGCCCACAGTTGCAGATGTGAAAAGAGCCAGAAAGTTGAAGAAGAGAGCGTGGGTCCTTCCAAAGCCCATCCCACGTCTGTCCAGATCATTTGTTAGGCCCGACACCAAGAAACGCCCAGTAAAAATAGTTCCCAGTTCTGTGGTTGGTACTGATAAGGAGTTGCTTTAAAGGTTTGAAAAGATATTTGATGATGCGAACATGGCTGAAGCTGGAGAGGGTTCTAGCAAGGCGGATGTGCAATTTGTTTGGTCCAGTGCAAAGATTAACAATTGGGATGCTACTCCTCTCCCCACCAGGAAGGAGTTTTGGTAGTTTCTTAGATTTTCTTTCAGTTTATCTGGATTATTCCAGGGTTGTAATTCATATTCTATGTTCCGTCCATTTGGATGTATAAACCTTGTTATCTTTCGAATTCAATAAAATGCAATTTCCTTTATTTTTTTATCATTCCTGATAGTTTTTATTTTTCTTTTTCTTTTCTTTCTTGTATAGTTCTTTTTATGCTGGTTTCAATGACATACCATGCATGAGGAATCTTCGGCCCAGTCTTAAAATCCAATCAAATTCTGAAATAATAATTCAAGAAATAGAATGTGATGGTGAATCAGAATATGATGAGGATGCGGCCTTTGAAGAGATTAGTAAAGAATTAAGACACTTTGAAGAAAAACCCAAGCCTAACCTGAGTGATACAGAGGCAATCAATTTAAGGGACCCAAATAATATTAGAGAAACCAAGATAAGTGTCCATCTTGAACCGCAAATGAGGGAAGAGATAATCAATGCATTGTTTGAATACAAAGATATTTTTGCATGGTCATATGACGACATGCCGGGTTTAAGCACCGACTTGGGGGTTCAAAAATTGCCCACTGACCCGGCATTTCCTCCTGTCAAATAGAAGTTAAGGAAGTTTAAAACAAATATGAGTATAAATATTAAAGAGAAAGTCACAAAGTAGCTTGAGACAAAGGTCATTCGAGTCACGCGGTATCCCGCTTGGTTAGCCAACGTTGTACCTGTACCAAAGAAATATGGTAAGACCAGGGTGTATGTTGATTATCGATATTTCAACAAGGCAAGCCCAAAGGATAACTTCCCACTACCAAATATCCACATTTTGATTGATAATTGCACCAAACATGAGGTTGGGTCTTTCGTGGATTGCTATGCACACTATCATTAGATTCTAATGGATGAGGAAGATGCACAAAAGATGACATTCATCATGCAATGGGGAATATACTGCTACAGGGTCATGCATTTTGGTTTGAAAAATGCTAGGGCAACTTACATGAGGGCAACGACGACCAAATTCCATGACATGATACACAAGGAGATCGAGGTTTATGTGGATGATGTGATCATAAAGTCTAGAAAGCAGTCTAACCATGTCAGGGATTTGAGAAAGTTCTTCCAAAGGCTTCGCAGGTACAATCTTAAACTCAATCCTGCAAAATACGCATTCGGTATGCCATCTGGAAAATTGTTTGGATTCATAGTTAGTCGCCGAGGTATTGAACTGGACCCGTCAAAGATTAAATTTATCCAAGAATTGCCACCTCCAAGGAACAAGACCTAAGTGATGAGTCTATTAGGGAGGTTGAACTAATAGGTTTATTCCTCAGCTTACGACAACCTGTGAGCCTATCTTCGAGGTGTTGAAGAAAGATGATGCGGTCAAGTGGACAGATGAGTTTCAAGAAGCATTTGATAAGATAAATGGGTATTTGTCAAACCCTCTTGTGTTGGTGCCACCAGAACCGGGGAGACCTTTGATTCTGTATTTGACGGTTTTGGATAATTCGTTTGGTTACGCGTTGGGTCAGCATGATATCACCGGTAGGAAAGAGCAGGCCATCTATTATCTCAGCAAGAAGTTCACATCTTTCTAGGTTAAGTACACTCACCTAGAAGCTGAAGCATTATTTGTCATCTTACACTACTTACCTCATCTCGTTTGTATCCATTAAAGTATATCTTTCAGAAGCCTATGCCCACAGGGAGGCCCACAAAGTGGTAGATTTTTCTCACAGAATTTGATATCGTTTATGTGACCCGGACTATTTGGCTGAGAACCCGTTAAATGAAGAATACAAGCGTTTGAAGACTTACTTCCCTGATGAAGAGGTAATGCACATTGATGAGTTAGAACAAGTTGGAGAGCCAGGTTGGAAACTTTTCTTTGATGGAGCTGCTAACATGAAAGGCTTTGGGATAGGAGCTGTACTAATTTCTGAAACAGGACATCACTACCGTGTTATGGCTCAGCTTCGTTTCTACTGTACTAACAACATGGCTGAGAACGAGGCATGCATTTTGGGTTTGAGGTTAGCTGCAGACATTGGTGTTTGGGAAGTCTTGGTCTTGGGGGACTCGGACCTTCTGGTGCACCAGATTCAAGGGGAATGGTAAACACGAGATTTGAAACTCATACCGTACCGGCAATGTTTGCATGATCTTTGTCAATGGTTCCGATCAGTAGAGTTCAGGCATATTCCGAGGATCCATAATGAGGTTGTTGATGCTTTGGCTACCTTGGTGTCAATGTTGCATCGTCTGGATAAGGTTTATGTTGACCCGTTGCATATTCAGGTGCGTGATCAGCATGCTTACTGTAATGTGGTAGAAGAAAAACTTGATGGTAAGCCTTGGTTTCACGATATCAAGGAATATATCAGGATAGGGATATATCCGGTACAAGCCACAGATGATCAAAAGAGAACAATTCGGTGGTTGGCAAGTGGATTTTTCTTCAGCAGAGGGGTTTTATACAAAAGGACTCCGGATCTTGGATTGTTGAGATGCATAGATGCTAGACAGGCCACAACTATTATGACCGAGGTACATTCTAGAGTTTGTGGATCGAATATGAGTGGGTACATGCTGGTAAAGAAGATTCTCCGAGCAGGTTATTATTGGCTTACTATGGAGCGAGATTGTGTCAGTTTCGTGGGCAAGTGTCATCAGTACCAAGTGCATGGAGATTTGATTCATTCTCCACCATCAGAATTGCACACAATGTCTGCACCGTGGCCTTTTGTCGCGTGGGGCATGGATGTCATTGGGCTAATTGAGCCAGCAACATCAAATGAGCACAGGTTCATTCTGGTGGACATCGACTATTTTACCAAGTGGGTAGAGGCTAAGACGTTCAAGTCAGTAACCAAGAAAGCGGTGGTCGATTTTGTGCACTCAAATACCATTTGCCGGTTTGGGATACCAAAAGTGATCATTACAGAAAATGGGGCTAATCTCAATAGTCATCTGATGAAAGAGGTATGTCAGCAGTTCAAGATTACACATCAAAATTCTACCCCGTACCGCCTCGAGGCGGCCAACAAGAATATAAAGAAGATACTCCAGAAAATGGTGGAAGGTTCAAGACAGTGGCATGAAAAGTTGCCTTTTGCATTGCTGGGTTATCGCACTACTGTTCGTACTTCAGTAGGGGCGACTCCTTATTTGCTGGTGTATGGCACCAAAGCAATAATACCCACAGAAGTAGAATCCCATCTCTTTCTGAATGTCGCGTAAACTGAAATCGACGATGATGAGAGGGTCAAAACCCGCCTAGAACAATTGAGCCTGATCGATGAGAAAATATTGGTAGCAGTATGTCATGGCCAGTTGTATCAACAGAGAATGGCAAGAGCATATAACAAGAAGGTGCATCTATGGAATTTTGAAGTGGGTCAACAAGTGTTGAGACGTATCCTTCCACATCAGGCTGAGGCCAAAGGAAAGTTCGCCCCAAACTGGCAGGGGCCGTTCATCGTAACTAGAGTGTTGTCAAATGGTGCTTTGTATTTAACAGACATAGAAGGCAAGTGTGTAGAAATGGCCATCAATTCTGATGCGGTCAAGAGATACTATGTATGATTTTCTTTGGTTAAATTGTATTTGTTTCTACTTGGCATATTTTGAAGGTTGGAATGACAAAGGCTTTTTGTTCCGCTATCTAACCACTTTATCCTTTGTTACCCCCTTTGAGCCTTATTTATTTTCTTTTATACCCATCTTTCGGAATCAGTAGCAAGAGTTCAGAAACACAAGCGCAAAAGATAAGTAAATGAAAAAGAGAAAAAGAGAAAGAAAAGAATGAAAAGAGAAAGAAAAGAATAAAAAGAGAAAAAAAGGAAAAGAGAACAAAAACAACTAAAAGAAAAACAAAAAGAAGAAAAGAAGAGAAAGAAAAAGAAAAGAAAAATCATGACAAACAAAGTAATTCCTATGACATGAATTACGTTCGACCTGATTCCTTTTAAGGATACGTAGGCAGCCTCACGGTTCGGTCACATCAAAATAAAATCCAAAGGTCCCCAAGCAAAGAAACTGGGGCAGAAGTTGTGGTTGTGGTAAGAAATCTGATTCCGAAAGTTGTAATTTTTAACCCATTTGAATTTTTTTGAGCATTTGATACCCTTTCTTTCTAACCATATCCAAAAGCCCACATTACGGTCCAAAGAAAGACCTTCTGATCAGTCTTCGAGAGATGCCAAGTAGAGCAAGTAGAAGTGATTCATATCAGGGGCAACACTCTGGTCCAAGCAGGAAAATAAAAAATGAGAGAGTCTTATTGGTGAAAACCCTCACGGGCACCATAAGGTGACGGGAGCGGAGAGAAATGAAAATGAGAGAGTCTTATTGGTGAAAACCCTTGCGGGCACCGTAAGGCGACGGGAGCTGAGAGAAATCAAAATGAGAGAGTCTTATTGGTAAAAACCCTCACGGGAACCTTGAGGCGAAAGTGAGTTGAGAAATGAACAAATGAGAGAGGTGAAAACCCTTCGGGGCGTCGTGAGCTGAACAAGGACAAGGTTTTGGCAAAGAAATTGGGTTTTGAAGATCTCCGGGCAAAGTACGACAACTAAAAGTTGATTGGTTGGACAGATTGGGCTGATTAATCCGAAATGCATGTCATGATCATTGGTGCCAGCTCCTCCACTCAGATAAGTCTCTTTTCTTTTCCCCTTCAGATAGTCTTCCAGTTTTGGATTTTTCTTATCCTTAACTCTGAAAGCCATTGCATTTCATCTCTTTTGGGCTTATTTCTCTCAGATGTTCCCAATATCAATTATGTTTAAGCAAATAAGAAGGAATTTTAAATCTTACTACCAACTTCCAAAGTCGCACAAGGCACAGGGCGGTCAAGGCATTGCTAAAGATAGTATGATGTGAAGCGGGATAAAAGGTCAGTAAAAGTTCCATCAGTGAAATGGTTTGGTAATTTCGTGGGAAATGCAGAGGTTCGAACATATGGGTTACAGATGTAACACAACG
This sequence comes from Nicotiana glauca, assembly GCA_026770625.1. NCBI lineage: Eukaryota > Viridiplantae > Streptophyta > Magnoliopsida > Solanales > Solanaceae > Nicotiana > Nicotiana glauca. The sequence continues at coordinate 76,421 of MU766111.1, read as the reverse complement.
GTTTGGGTATAGAACACTCAGGTCATCTAAGGTCATGAGGGTTTTAAAGTCAGTCGGGAAGTCAAGCGATTCTTGTCCAGATCATAGGAAGTCAGTCAAAACAAAGCACGACAGCGGGGAGGCCACTGTCAGCAAGAATGCCACAAACTAAGCACCACATTTTAAATTGACAAGATTTTTCTTTGATTGAAACAGGGGCAGAAAGTTTTCGATTGTCCGAGGGAACCCTCCGTAGGGGAAAAACAAGCACCAAACGTGTTTGACTTTTTTATTTTTAGGACCCTCCTGGAGAATGGGACCTAGTTTAAATTTCAAAACAATCATGAGTAGCATAATTTAGCATAAATATACCCCAAAGGAATATAAGTTGGCTTCAAAGTTTGCATGTTTAAGATAGGATTCAATTAGGAGTTTTCAGGACCCTCATGAATAATGGGACCTAGTTTTAAGATTGCCACTAGATAACAAGATTTAGCGTAGGTTCTATTGTAGGGTAGTATAATTAAGCCGTAAAATAGTCACTCTTAAGATAAAACTTGACTTTTGATTTTCAGGACACTCCTGGATAATGGGGAGTAGTTTAAGATCCTCTTAGATAACAAGATTTAGCGAAAGTACACCTTTAAAAGATATAACTTAGATTTAAAATTGTCGTTTAGTTAAGAGTTGTCAGGACCCTCCTGGATAATGAGATCTAGATTTGAAATTCTTAGAATATTTGGTAACATTATTCCGTTTAACACTCACATATGTGCCCAGCTACCAAACTGGGGAAGAAAATTTTCTTTGTTTTGTCGATTTTTGTTGAAATCAGGTACTCACTTGGAGAACAAGGAGAAGCAATTCAATTCAACAGTCGGGCGCTCACCTGGAGAGCATGGGAATACAATTCAAGTTCAGCGGTTAGGCGCCCACCTGGAGAGCACGGGAATACAATTCAAGTTCAACAATCATGTGCCCACATAGAGAGCACAAGAATACAATTCAAGCTTAGCAGTCAGGCGCCCACACGGAGAGCACGAGAATACAATTCAAGTTCAGCAGTCAAGAGCTCACCTGGAGAGTACGGGAATACAATTCAAGTTCAGCAGTCAAGCGTCCACCTAGAGAGAACGGGAATACAATTAAAGTTTAGCAGTCAGGCGCCCACATGGAGAGCAAGGGAATACAATTCAAGTTCAGCAATCAGGCGCCCACCTGGAGAGCACGAGAATACAATTCAAGTTTAGCAGTCAGGCGCCCACCTAGAGAGCACGGAAATACAGTTCAAGTTCAGCAGTAAGCCGTCCATTTGGAGAAAGGGAAAGCATCTTAAAGTACAATTCGAGTTCAGCAATCAGGAATCCACCTGGAGGAAAGGAAAAAAATCTCGGATTACAATTCAAGTCAGCAACAAAAGGATTTCACCGAGAGAATACAAGTCAACAAGGCAACAAGAACCACAAGAGCAAGTCAGAAGATATAGATAGGATTTCTTGTAATTCATAGATTATAGTTTAGTCTAACTTATTTTATTTTGACATGGTGTAATAAGGAGTTTAGTAAGTAGTAACAACAACAATAATAGCGAAATCACAGCTTCATGGTAGACCCAGCTACCAAATATTTTCGAACTAAACTGACCTGATTCCTTTATAGCCAAGGATATATAGGAAACCTCGAAAGTAGGGTGCGGTCAAATCATTCAAAAATGCTTCCCACTGAGTATTCAAATGAGCAAAAATTGCTCGTATCCACTCACTTTATATTTGCACGAATACTCTTCGTATTTCCTAGCAAAGAGAGGCAGCTATGAGCATGTGATTTTTGCCCTATATGAATTACTCCCATAAATTCAAAACAAATTTTTTTTCCATTATTGGCAATTTTATGGATTTTTGTAGCATTTTCTGTCAATTGTCTGCGCATTTTTACTTTTGTTTAATTAATGAAAAATACAAAAATATGTTGCATTTGCATGTAGGATTTAATTTTATAAATTTTTTATTTAAGTGGTAAATTAGTTATTGGAAAAACTAAATTTTTGCACTAAGATAATTTAATTAGGAATTAATTTAGGTTTACTTTTAGTTTTAATTTAAAAGAAATTTGAAAGAGTTAATTTGAAAGGAAAAAAGAGAATAAAATAGGAGAAGGAAATATGTTGGTCCAAACCCAGTTAAAACCCCAAGCCCAAACATTTTATTCTCCTAATACCATCCAATTAGCCCCAAAACCCGGCCCAGTTCTACCCTTACCCGACCCCATCTCCCCACTCAGGCCAAACGACAACGTTTGGGTTAGAACAGATCTGAGCCGTCGAGGTTTGTGATCCAACAGATCATAATTGTCGTCCCTAAGTATAAGAGTGTCCGAATCAGCCCCCCCTCTCAATCGTCTCTCTCAACATAACCCATCTCTGAGATATGAACCCTAGCCGCCGCCCCAAAACCCCCAAATCCCACCGACAGCGGCATGACCCAATCACCTCCGAAATTACACCCTAAAAACTCCTCGTTCCCCTTATTTCAAATCCCCATTCAGTTTCTTTCAAATCCCCCCAAAGCCTTTCGAATCTTAAATCTTGGGTTCGAGTTCTAGAGGTCAAAGTTAGGTTCCTCCATGCAAGGTCACCCCCTCCAAGTTCCCCGATTGTTCCAAGCCTGGTTCGTCGAAGTGATATTATTCGTCTTTTCTTGACAAAGAATAGACGATATATACCATTTCGAGACTGAATAAGAATTACCCGTTGATTTCATGTCTAAACTGGTAAGTTTCTTTTTCTCTCATCGCATTTTTTGTTTGTCTTTCTGCTTTGTCCCTTCCTGGTTCTCCTTTTCTGTCTCCGTATTTCGAATTCAGTTTCCCCCTCTAGATAGTTTGTTCGATAATTGTTTGTGCATGTGGTTCAGAAAAGGCATCTCTGTCTTGACTTAGGGAGGTTTTTAACAAATAGAAAAAGTTCAGAAAAATAAGACGGCTAAGAATTTTTAGTGAAAAATTATCGTTTCATTGATTTTTTCTGTGATTTCTCAAGTTTCAACTCCTGAAATGAGTTCTGACCTAAGTGAGGCTGAAATAGTTTGAGTTTGGTGGTTTGAAAGGCTTGGGTTGAAGTTTTTGTTTGCTTGTCTTGATTGCTGCACAACAATTCTCGGTTTAAAATTGGTTCTGGGGTGTTACTCTGCTGCTGCTTACTGTTGTTGTTACTACTAATCTTACCTCCCTTTTCCTTTCATTTCCAGATATTCACCTCACCTCCTAATATATGAGAATGGATGAACATGACGTTAGCTTATTCAAGCCGAGATTTTTAATTGAGCAGTTATTTAAATGATGACTTAGTACATTTCGAACTAGTTAATTTGTGTATTTAGCTTGGTTTTCCTTATGTATAAACATTGTGTTTTCCTTTTTCATTGTTCAATTCCCCTTGTGCTCTTAAAGATTTCAGAGTAGTATGTCAATATCGATACTCTGTATTAAAAAGGACATGAACACTATTTGGACATAGGACCTTCTGTCTGCTGCATCTGTGAGTATTGAAGGAGTTGACATGATTTTCAGAAATGTCATTTTGTTGTTTGCTTGGTAATTCTATCGTGAAACGTAGGGGTGTGCATTTGAATCGGTTTATCGATAAATTAAATCGATTATTTATTATCGAAATTGAAATCGAAAAAATCGAAACCTTATTGAAACGATAACGATAAGCATATGTACAAATCGATAATCAATAAGTAATTATCGATAAGAGTCAAAATAGAATCGATAAATCGAATGCACACCCCTAGACTGTAGACACTTGTTAAATAAGTAATTACCTATTTGTGTAGATTAATATAACATATAGAATGTATATATATTCCTCTACTATTTTGAAAGCGGCTATACAATATTATTTTCCCTAATCTATACCATTTCCTTTACCCTAAGTCTCTCACCCTATTATTTCCTCTACCACATTTAAGGAATGATCATATTTAAAGATTAAGGGAATGGAGTTCAAATTAATGGAAAACAGAATTAACCGTGATGATATGTTTCGTTTTATTTTGTTTTTTTATACTGTTGGAGTGTTTGTGACATACATTTGATCCCTTACTTTAGTTTTGTTGCATGTGTTTGTTGACATAATTTTTATATTATAAATGGCGTTCGTCTTATTTTAGCTTCTTTTTGTCTATATTAGTTAGGCGCGTTTATAGCGATATACTTTCCGTGGAATCCCGTAAATTTTCTTATTGGTGTAATCGATAACCGAATCGATAAGCCCCCAAAATCGATAAATAAAAATCGAAAAAACTGAAACCTTATTGAAACGATAACGATAAGCATATGTACAAATCGATAATCGATAAGTAATTATCGATAAGGGTCAAAATCGAATCGATAAATCGAATGCACGCCCCTAGTGAAACGTAGTAGTCAAAGGGAATGATGGTCTAAACTATCATGAAGCATGTTCACTAGATATTTAACCTTAGCCATGGTTAATAACAATTTTGGTTCTTCATATTGCTATAATTTGCACTCTTCTTTTGGTCAGGAATTCTTAGGTCAGGTTTAACAGGAAAAACATGTTCTTATATTCCCATTTTTGGATCAGTTTTCTTGTTAGGTGTAAGCTTGAAATGATTGGCTGTATTTTGCATGGTTTTAAGTTTGAGGATCAAATGACAAAATAAGTTGCCTACTGCTAAGTTGTTAAATTAGACTTTCAATTGCTTGCAAACCAAATCATTGTTGAATGTCATATAATATCCCACTGATAAGCTAGAAGATAATTCCCAGAGTTTGCTCACTTGTGTACTGGCCCAATGATTAGTCTTTTGAATTTATATGGGCCACTTGTAATGCAAATCGTTAATCACGCAATCTGGGGATTCGATATTGAGTTGTGTACTCAGTGGCTGCAAGATTCGAAATTTGGGTTCAACCTGAGGCCTTAATCTGAAAGTGCCTTTGAAATAGATCTGGGCCATCTCCCTTTTTGTTGGGCCCTCAGTCTGCCTGTGTTGGTTTAAGCTATTTTAGTTAGTTTAAATGGATCCTTTAATTACATTTAATGCTTAATTAATCGCATTAATTAGATTGGAGGTGAGCCTCATTAGATAATACAAATAGTCTATGGCCCTCCGAACCTTAGTTTGAATACCCTTTTAAAATGGAATTGAGGTGCGCCCCACCAAATAAAATCTCAAATGCATGGCCCTCATTTTATTATTTCTTTTAAAATCCTTAGAATTCGAGGCGCGTCATTTAGTAAATTTCCATGGACCTTACAAAGTTAAAAACGCGTAGTTGCTTTAGGCGCGTTATTTTAATAAAATTACCTTCCTAAACTCGGGCGTGCATTTTATGTGACCCAAATCTAAATCTTAATAACGCTGGATAAAATGTGTTTCGGATTGCGGGTGCATTTCATATGGCGCGATCCAAAGACATGTTTTATACGACGTTAAATCTTCTTTAAAAATGAATAAAAGCGGTTTTAAAGTTAAATGCACATAGATTTAAAATTATTTTAAAATTAGATAATTAGTCCAATAATAACAGTTGAGCAACCATGCTAAAACTACGGAACTCGGGAATGCCTAAAACCTTCTCCCGGGTTAACAAAATTCCTTACCCGTATTTTCGGTTTGCGGACGGTGAAACACAGTCAATATTTTCCTCGATTCATGATTTGAATCGGTGACTTGGGACACCATAAATTATCCCAAGTGGAGACTTTGGATCTCTTAATTAATAATCCCTTTCGATTGTCAGCTTAATTGGAAAAACTCCCTTATATCCTCCCGGATGTAGAAAAAAACAGGTGTGACAGCTCTGGCGATTCTGCTGGGGAAAAGAACCCAGAACTTCTGGTTCACGGTTTAGAATTCGAGCTTAGATGAATTGTTATATTTGGCTTTAATTATTATCTTATTTTATTACATGTTTGGGCCTAATGTGCTAAATGTTGCTTTTACAGCTTTGATATGGCTGAACTGTATATAAACTGCTACGAAATCCTTCCTCTCCCCGAGTCTTCTAAATCATGGAGAAGTGTGCACTTCGTGTGACTTCTCTTCTGTTAGAGTCATATCCCAATTTTAGAACGAGGTTCGGATAAGCTGCAAAGCCGGTAAAGCTTCTGTATTTCCGGTACGCTTCCCTCCTGGCTCGAGCTGTCTGCTCCGGTAAGCCAGGTCTAGAACAATACCCAGGTTTTAAACCTAGTATAACATAAATGAGGCATTGATACCATTTTAGGACCCAGCACATAATGTATTCCACTTTACTGATTTCGAGTTAACTCCTACACTGGAAGAGATAGCAGGCTACGCCGATTTCGAGGGGAATCTTAGAAATCAATACCTGGTAGCACCGTGAACAGTGACCCCTCACAAATTTTTGGACTTGTTAAGCATCAATAGGGACATCCGAGACGAAAATTTGGCCAAAGGATTTTGTACCTTCTACTTTTTGTACCGACGTTACGGGAATCCCTGTGGCTCCGAGATGCCAGATACCGGTCTTACTCATGCGAGAAACCAAGACAAGTGGGAAGCTCGGAGAGTATTAGCTTTTATAATGGCGTTCCTGGGTATTTTGATTTGTCCCAAAAAATACGGGAATATAGAGTTGGGACTTGTGGGGATAACTGACTTTATGATGAAAAAGGCAAATGGGACTCTAGTGCCGATGATTTTGGCAGAAATTTACCGAGCTCTGACCCTTTGCCAAGAAGGAGGAAAGTTCTTTGAAGGGTGCAATATGTTTTTACAACTGTGGATGGAGGAACACCTTTGCCATCGCTCAGGATATCTGAATTGTGGTATGACTGGTCTCGAATGCATCAAAAGACATGAAAAGCGGGTAGAGGGTTATGATTTCCCGGAGGGTACAAAAGCATGGCATCCCCACTTGATATCCTTAACTGCAAACAAAATTGAATGGACGTTCGGGTGGCTCTCGGTCGGTGAAGTAATCTATATATCGGCTGAGGTGTGTTTTCTACTATTGATGGGTCTTCGGAGAATCCAGCCTTATGCTCTAGATAGAGTCCTACGTCAGTTAGGCCGATACCAGAACATCCCACACGATGAAGATTTGAGTCGGTAGGTCATTAAGCTAGAACCAAAAGCTGTATTTCCAAAAGAAAAAGTGCGTCGGATCTGGCATCAGTGCAGATTCTTAGAGCCTAAAACTCAAGTACGAGATCTATCTAGAGGTGAGTTGGAGCCTGGTTACCCTGCTTGGTATGGTAAAAGCTCCTGAGTTCATCTGGAGCTCGAAAGGCCCGCAAAGAGACCCCATGTCCAATAGTTCACCGACGGAGCACAGGTGCAATGGGACTGGTTGACCAAAGAAAACGAGTACATGGCTACCATAAGCAAGTTGGAAAGGCAAGTCATGGACCTTCAGTTTGAAAATGGTTTGCAAGCAGCTGAAGATGAGGGAGAAAAGAAAAAACTAACTTAGGAAAATGAAGCCCTCAAAGCTCAAATCCGGAAGATGAAAATAACTGGTAGAATCCCGGAAAGAAGCCGAGCAGATGAAAGGCTTATAAGCAGTCTAAAAAAGAAAGCCCTTGAATGTTAAGATGACCTGGAAAAATCTAAGGCCTATCTAGCGAAAGTCCTGGCACAATGGGCAAAGAAGGCGAAAAAGCGGGCACGGTTTGTGAAACAAATGAAAAGGAACTATGAAGGGACAATCACCATCCTAAAGAGAAAAGTATCTACCCTCGAGAATGAGGCAACCAAGCAGGCCAAGGACTTTAAAGCTGATAGGAAATACTAGTATGATTTGATGTCTCAGATGGAGGAAGAAATGCAACAGTTGCAAAATCAAAATCTCCACGACACTCAGGTGTTAAAAGCCCGGAATCAGCAGGTCGGGCGTCTGCTTCAGGAAAAGCGTAGAATCCGAGAGAGGGTCAGGGCCATTGCCGATTATATTGTTGTGAAGTGCCAAACATGTGAGGATATGACCTGCACCACTTTCTTCACGGCAGTAATGACATTTGTCCAACAAATAATGAGTGATTTGGAGTGGCTCCAAAGGGATCTTGCATATAGGCCCATGGCGATACTCAACGATGTCCCACGGGCCCCAGGAGCATTAGAGGAATTAATGTATTCGTGATCTTTGCTTGAGTCTGTATTTTCTTTCTGTTAAAGTCTGTCAGTTTGTTTTTGAATCTGTATTTACTTTCTGTTGAAGTATGTTAGTTCGTTTTTAAATCTGTATTTTCATCTTTTTATCAGAGTTTGTTAGTTTTTTTAGTCATTGTAATCAAAACATTTGCTATTTATGAAAAATTAAAAATCCCAAAATGTTTTTATATTTATTTTTCCAGAACTACGCTCGGTCTGATTCATGCGGGGTCATGATACGTAGGCAATCTCCATAGGATTCGGCCATAACCAAAAGAAAGAAAAAAGAGGAAAAATAAGAGAGAAAAGAAAGTAGAAGAGAGAAAATAAGAAATTGTGAGAAGGAAGCAATGGCAAAATAAGAGAGGGAAATGAGAGAATAAAAACAAAGAGAAGTCAGTCAAAGAAAGGCAAGAATGAAAAAAAGGGAGGAAAAAGGAGCTGCAATTGGAAATAAGGAAAAGACGGGATGATGCGAGCAATTGATCAAATACATAATAGAAACGATTAACTGCTTAGGTGCATTTATTCCTCAAATATGTGGTTGCCCATCTGTTAAACCCTGATCTCTAAAAAGTTTGTTGTTGTCGTCAAGTAACAGGTAGGTGGTTAGTTTGTGTGGCATTCTATAAACTCATAACAACACCCATTCCAAAAACAAATTGATCATGGCTAATTAGGAACTGGATGCGAGTTTCATTGATCCTTCAAGAGAGGTGGAAGAGTTGGTTGTTAATTCGATAAAAGAAGAGATGTATAAGTTTAAGCAACAAATGGCCGAAATATACCAGGCCTGGGTAAAAGGGCAACCACTACCAGCTTACCCCGCCAACCCTGCCTTTATCCCGCCACTGGCTCAGTCTCAGGATCATCCTGCCACCGATTCATCCCCGAGCTTTCCCATTTACCAACACTACCAGAGCATAACTTCCCAAACACCAGCAGCCCCACCATCCAAACCAGTTCCATACCCTCCTTCACCAGCCACTCCTGTCTTTATGGCGCCCCCTCCCGCTACACTCCACAGATCTTCCAGCGAGCCTTTGTTCCAAGCTCATGATAACCAGTATTACCCCCCGGAGCCCACTTTCAAAGCTCCGAAACCTTATTCCTACACTCCTCATCTCCCTGTGGAAGCTGAGAAACCGTCCAAAAATCCCGAACATGAGGAGATGTTCAGGAAAGTTAAAAGCTTAGAACAATCATTTAGAGTCATGCGGGGGTTGGGAGGTCAAGTAAGTGTGGCTTATAAAGACCTATGTCTGTTTCCAGATGTGCAATTGCCGGCAGGGTTTAAGATGCCCAAGTTTGATTTGTACGATGTCACGGTGATCCAGTAGTGCATTTGAGAGAGTGTTATAGCAAAATGAGGGGCGCTGGAGGGAAAAATGAATTGCTAATGGAATATTTCAGTCAAAGTCTAAGTGTTCAGCGTTGGAATGGATACCCGGCAAGATCACGGAAGATGGTACACATGGGATGATCTATCCCAGGCATTTGCTTGTCACTTCCAGTACAATCTCGAGATCATTTCGGATCGACTGTCCTTGACAAAATTTGAGAAAATGCACATTGAAAGTTTCAGAGAGTATGGTTTTCGTTGGATAGAGCAATCAGCGAGGGTTGACCCTCCGATGAAAGAAAGTGAAATGGTGGATTATTTCCTGTAGGCCTTTGAGCCCACTTATCTCAATCATCTGGTATCGGCGGTAGGCAAGTCCTTCAACGAAGTAGTGAAAATGGAGGCCATGGTAGAAGAAAGGATCAAGTCCAACAAAATCATGAGTTACTCAGCTATTAAGGCAACCATCCAGGCCATTCAAAACGATATTGGAGGAGCGATTGGGAAGAAGAAGAAAGAGGAAGTCGCAACAATTGAGTCAGGAGCTTGGTTCGGGCCTATGGGTTCACCTCACCACTATCATCAACCTCGTCCCCACCACCAAACCTACCCTCACACCCCATATAATCCACCCCAACACTATTACCCACCACCAGACCCCCATTTTTTTGTCCACCATGCCCAAACATACACCCAACCTCCGGCCCACGCACAATGGCATGCGCCAGTCCAACAAAATACCTACCCAGCTCCACAAAATGCCTATCCACCCCCAAGAGCTTACCGAAACCCTCCTGGATCAGGTTTCCGGCTCAACCAAGCATTCAAGAACAAGAGGTTGCAGAAGAAGAAAACCTTCACTCCATTGGGAGAGTCCTATACTAGTCTGTTCCACAAGCTGAGACAGTTGGGTATGCTAAGACCGATCGAGCCAAAACTGCCAAATCTTCCCCTGAGAAACCTTGATCAATCTATAAGCTGCGAATATTGTTCTGGTGCTCTGGAGCAGGACATAGAGAAATGCTGGTGTCATGACCCGAATTTCCCACCCTCGAGGGTCGTGATGGCGCCTACTCATAGAAGCTAGGCAAGCCAAATTTAATTACTTTTCGTTAACAACATAATCCCTTCTTAACAATTATTGGCAATAATATAAAAGCAGTGAGATTAAATAATAAGCGGAAGTCTTATCATTACATAAAATTGAACAGAAATACAGAAAGTTCAACAAAATCCACTACCCAAGACTGGTGTCACTGTACTCACGAACTTCTAAGAATAGTAAATACAAATGTCTGAAAGAAAACATAAAATTTTTGTCTCGAATACAATGAGATAACAGACTAAAAAGAGAGGATAAGGGAGACACCAGGCCTGCGACGCCTGCAAGGCTACCTCGGGTCTCGCTGGACTGAAGGCCTGCTCCCACACTAATGATGTTGCTGCTGCTGTCCGAAACCTGGATATGTGCAAAATAGCACAGAGTGTAGTATCTATACAACCGACCCCATGTGCTGGTAAGTGTCTAGCCTAACCCCGATGAAGTAGTGACGAGGCTAGACCGGACTACCACATAAATCTGTGCAATTTCATATATATACAGCGGAATCGAAATACAAATAGATAAATAAGATGGGAGGGGAAACATGCTGTGGGGAAACAAAAATTTCCAAATAAGAGTCATCCAATAACGGAGGAAAACGACACAACTCAATCATAAGTAATGAAACAGAAATCAACAAGTGCACGACATCACCCTTCGTGATTTTACTCTCATTCTCACCAAGCAATAATATGTGCACGACATCACCCTTCGTGCTTTTACTCTCATTCCTCACATATATCAATATAATCGGCATGTAATGGTACATCGTGCGGCACGACATCACCCTTCGTGCTTTAACACTTTGTTCTCATAATAAGCGAACAATGCATGGCATCACCCTTCGTGCTTTACACTCTTTCCTTACCATAATCAAACAATGCACGGCATCACCCTTCGTTCTTTAACACTCTTCCTAACCCAAACAACAATCACAAACAAGGGCAAGGGAATAAATAAACAATAAGGGAAATCCCGGCAAGGGGACACAAATAAGAAATTAAAAACCTGGCAAGGGTACAACATCAATAATCTCAACATCCCGGCAAGGGAAAATATTCAATAATCAACAACGCCCTGGCAAGGGAATAGATCATTCACTCTTTCTCTTTCTTTCACTTTCTTCTCATAATTCACATTATGACTTAAGCCAATGCTCCACGAAGTTTAAAGATCACAATTTCCTTTCACAAGCTCTTTACAAATATAGAAGTCATCAATTAAGCATGGAAGGTATAACAAAATCCAAACTATTCGCAAATAAGTACTCACGGTCATGCTAGACACAAATGTATAGATACTCGTCACCATGCCTATACATCGTACTCGGCAATTAGCAAGAAACAAATAAGACTCAACTCCTATTCCCTCAAGCTAAGGTTAAACCAAACATTTACCTCGATGCTTTGAACTCAACTTAAGCCTCAACTATAGATTTACCCCGTGATTCCACCTCCAATCCGCTCGAATCTAGCCACAAATTACTCAATTACTTTAATAAACACTAAATGAATCAATTTGAATGTATAAAAATGAATTTTCCAAATTTTTCCCGAAAATTCCAAAATTGCCCCAAGGCCCACGGGGTCAACACCCGAGGTTCGAATCAAAACCCAGTTACCCATTCCCCTACAAACTCAGATATGTAATTTATTTTGAAATCGGACCTCAAATTGAGGTCTAAATCTCCAATTTTTGAAAACCTAGGTTCTACCCAAAACCCCCAATTTCACCCATGAAAATCCTTGATTTTAAGTGGAAAACATGTTAAATGATGTTAATGATTGAAAGAATTGAGTAAAAATTGACTTACAAATGATTTGGAATGAAACTTGTTCTTGAAAAATCGCCTAAAATTCGAAAAATGGGGTGAAAAATGGCCTAAAATTCGACTAAGTATAGAAATGACTGGGCTGCAGATACGGGAATTGCGAACTGGGGTTCACAATTGCGAACCCCGACCAACTTTGGAAAATGCGAATTTTTGTTTGCATTTGCGAACTCAGACCCCACTGAAGGACTTCGCATTTGCGATAGATTTATCGCATTTGTGAAAGTCCAACTTTCGCATTTGCGAAAAGAAGCATCGCATTAGAGACCAAGGCATGTCTGGGCTGGTTTCGCATTTGCGATCCAGCCTTCTCATTTGCGAACTAGGATTCGCAAATGCGAAGCCTGCAGGCCTGTTCATACTAGATTTTCCAAAATCAAGAAAAAGCAATCCGACACCTATCCAAAACTCACCCGAGCCCTCGGGGCTCTAAACCAAATATGCACACAACCTTAAAAACATCCTACGGACTTATCCGTCCGATCAAATCGCCAAAATAACATCATATACATCGAGTCAAGCCTCAAAACTCATTATTTCTTTCAAATTTTCATAAAACATCTAATTTCCATTTTAAGTCCGAAACACGTCAAACGACGTCCGTTTTTAACCAAACTTTATAGAAAGCGCTTAAACCGTATATAAGACTTGTACCGGGCACCGGAACCAAAATACGAGCCTGATACCATAGTCTTTTAATCAAATTTCATTTAAAATTTCCTTAGTTATTTCCAGAAAATAATTTCACACAAAAATTCATTTCTCGGGCCTGGGACCTCGGAATTCGATTCCGGGCATAAGCCCAAGTCCCATATTTTCCTACGGACCCTCCAGGACCGTCAAATTACGAGTCCGGGTCCGTTCACCTAAAATATTGACCGAAGTCAAATTTATTCAACTTAATATCAAAGTTTAGCTTTTTTCTCACAGAATTCATATTTAATCTTTCCGGCTACGCGCCCGAACTATGCACGCAAATTGAGGCAACCCTAAATGAGGTTTTCAAAGCCTTGGAAGCACAAAATTAGTAAGTAAACAAGTGATGACCCTTTGGGTCGTCACATTCTCTACCTCTAAAACAATCGTTCGTCCTCGAACTGACAAAAGAAAAAGAAAAGTACCTGAGTCGGAGAAAAGATGAGGGTAACGACTCCGCATATCAGACTCGGACTCCTAGGTTGATGCCTCAGAAAGCTGAACTCTCCACTGAACAAGCACAGAAGGAAAACTCTTGGATCTCAACTGACGAACCTGCCGATCCAAAATAGTTGTTGGCTCATCCTCGTAAGACAAGTCCTTGTCCAGGTGGACAGTGCTAAAGTCTAACACGTGGGCTGGATCGCCGTGATACATCCGAAGCATGTATACATGAAAAATTGGATGCACGGCTGATAAGCTAGGCAGCAATGCAAGTCTATAAGCCACCTCTCCTACTCGATCAAGAATCTCAAACGGACAGTTGAACCTAGGGCTAAGCTTGCTCTTCTTCCCAAATCTCATCACGCCCTTCATAGGCAACACTCGGAGCAATACCCGCTCACCAACCATGAAAGCTACATCTCGAACCTTACGATCTGCATAGCTCTTTTGCCTAGACTGAGCTGAACGAAGCCTATCTAGGATGATCTTGATCTTGCCCAAGGCCTCCTGAACCAAATCTGTACCCAACAACCGAGCCTCTCCCGGCACAAACCATCCAACCAGAGACCGACACTGCCTACCATATAAGGAGCCATCTGAATGCTCGACCGGTAGCTGTTATTGTAGGAAAACTCCGCTAAAGGTAAGAACTGATCCCACGAACCTCCAAAGTCGATAACACAAGATCGAAGCATATCCTTTAGAATCTGAATAGTCCGCTCGAACTGACCATCCGTCTGGGGATGAAATGATGTGCTCAAATCTACCCGTGTACCCAACTCTCGGTACACCGCTCTCCAGATGTGCGAGGTAAATTGCGTACCTTGATCCGAAATGATATACACGGGCACACCATGAAGGCGAACAATCTCCCGAATATATATCTCAACAAACCTCTCAGAAGAATAGGAGACTGCCACAGGAATGAAATGTGTTGACTTGGTCAGTCTATCAACAATAACCCATATCGCATCGAACTTCTTCCGAGTCAGCAGAAGTCCAGTAACAAAATCCATAGTAATACCTCACACTTCCACTCGGGAAGCTCAATCCTATAGAATACACCACCAGGCCTCTGATGCTCGTACTTAACCTGCTGACAATTCAAACAACAAGCCACATATGCTACGATATCCTTCCTCATTTTACGCCACCAATAATGCTGCCGCAAATCCTAATACATCTTCGCGGCGCCTGGATGAATAGATTACCTAGAACTATGGGCCTCCTCTAAAATCAACTCTCGAAGCCCATCCACATTGGGCACACAAACTCGCCCCTGCAATCTCAAAACTCCATTTGCATCCAAGGTAGCCTGCTTGGCACCTCCTCGCTGCACCGTGTCTCTAAGGACACACAAATGGGGATCATCAAACTGCCGATCATGGATACGCTCTAATAATGAAGAATGAGCAACCGTGCAAGCTAACACACGACTGGGCTCAGAAACATCCAGTCTCACGAATTGATTGGCTAAATCCTGAACATCCAAAGCAAACGGCCTCTGACTGATCGAAAATTAAGCAAGACTGCCCATATTGGCTGACTTCCTACTCAAAGCATCGGCCACCACATTGGCCTTCCCCGGATGATATAAAATAGTGACATCATAATCCTTCAGCAACTCCAACCACCTTCTCTGCCTCGGATTCAACTCCTTTTGCTTGAACAAGTACTGAAGACTCTTGTGATCAGTGAACACCTCACATGCCACGCCATACAAATAGTGCCTCCAAATATTTAATGCGTGAACAATAGCTTCCAACTCTAAATCATGCACTGGATAGTTCTTCTCATGAATCTTCAATTGTCTCGAAACATAGGCAATGACCTTGCCATCCTGCATCAACACTGTACCAAGCCCAATACGGGAAGCTTCACAATAGACTATATAAGGCCCTGATCCTATGGGCAAAACCAACATCGGTGTCATAGTTAGAGTTGTCTTGAGCTTCTGAAAGCTCGCCTCACACTCATCCGACTATCTGAACTGGGAACCCTTCTGGGTCAATCTGGTCATCGGGGCTGCAATAGATGAAAATCCCTCCATAAACTGTCAATAGTATCCTGCCAACCCCAAGAAACTCTAAATCTCTGTAGCTGATGCTGGCCTAGGCCAGTTCTTGACTGCCTCTATATTCTCTATGTCCACCTGAATACCCTCTACTGAGACAACATGGCCTAGAAATGTAACTGAACCCAACCAGAATTCACACTTCGAGAACTTAGCGTATAACTGACTATCACTCAGAGTCTGAAGAACCACTCTAAGGTGCTGCTCGTGCTCCTCCTGACTGCGGGAGTATATCAATATATCATCAATGAACACTATTATGAATGAATCCAAATAAGGCCTGAACACTCGGTTCATCAAGTTCATGAAAGCTACTGGGGCATTTGTCAACCCGAATGACATAACCAAGAACTCATAATGCCCATACCGAGTGCGAAAAGCTATCTTAGGGACATCAGATGCCCTAATCCTCAACTGATGGTAACCAGATCGCAAGTCAATCTTGGAGAATACACTGGCACCCTGAAGCTGGTCGAAAAAATCATCAATTCTCGGTAGTGGATACTTATCTTGACTGTTACCTTGTTCAATTGCCAGTAATTAATACACATTCTCATTGACCCATCCTTCTTCTTGATAAATAACACCGGCGCACCCCAAGGTGAGACACTGGGTCTAATGAAGCCCTTCTCAAGCAAATCCTGCAACTGTTCCTTTAACTCCTTCAACTCCAGCGGGGCCATACGATATGGCGGAATAGAAATGGGCTGAGTGCCCGGAACCAGATCAATGCAGAAATCAATATCCCTATTGGGTGGCATACCCGACAGGTCTGAAGGAAAATATCAAGGAACTCACAAACAAAGGGCACAGAATCGATAGAGGGAGCCTCGGCACTGGAATCCCGAACATAAGATAAATAATCCAAACTCCCTTTCTCAACCATACGCCGAGCCTTCACATATGATATGACACTGCGGGTAGAATGACCTGGAGTCCCTCTCCACTCTAAACAAGTCATACCCGGTAAAGCTAAGGTCACAGTCTTGGCATGGCAGTCCAAGATAGCATGATAGGGTGATAACCAGTCCATCACCAATATAATATCAAAATCGACCATATCTAAAAGCAACAAATCTACACGAGTCTCCAGACCCCCAATCACCACTACACAAGGGTGATGGACTCGATCGACCACAATGGAATCACCCACCGATGTAGACACATAAACAGGAATACCCAATGCATCACTAGGCATGATCAAATACGGGGCAAAATAGGATTACACATAAAAATACGTAGACCTCGGATCAAACAACACTGAAGCATCTCTATCACAAACTAGAAATGTACCTTTAATGACCGCATCTGAAGCCTCTACCTCAGGCCTAGCCTGAAGAGCATAATATCGGGGCTAGGCTCCACTACTCTGATCTACCTCTCTTGGATGGCCTGATGATGGCTGGCCTCCACCTCTAGCAGTTGAGCTCTACCTGTATAACCTATATATCCACCTCTAGCACCTCTACCCCTACCTCTAGCTGGATGGGCGAGCTGTGGAGAACCTGGTGCTTGAACCATGGCATGAGAACCATGGTGCTAAGAACTGCTCGGTTCTCGAGGGAAAAATATGGCAATATGACCCGTGTCACGACAAGTGTAACAAGCCCTTGGTTGTTGAATCTGCTGGCCCTGTCGACCCAAATGACCACCATGGAAACTCTGAAGCAGCGGTGCACTAATAAGGGCTAGTGGTGCACTGAAGGGATGCTGATTAGAATAATGTGCATGAGAACCACGGCCACCTGGGGCACCCTCAGAAACATGGAGGGCTGACTGGAAAGGCCTAGAAGGCTGGCCTCTATCATATGAATCCCTGCCTCCAGATGAGGCACCACTGAATTGGTCTGACTGATAGGGTCTCTTGTCTGCTCTATAACCACCCCCCTGTGGCAATACCATCTCGATCCTCCAGGTCACATTGGCTGCCTACTAAAAAGTAATATCACTCCCTGCCTCTCTATCCATCTGGAGACGAATAGACTGGATAAGTCAATCAATAAACAGTCTCACTATTTCCCTCTCAGTGGGAAGTATGACAGGAGCATGGCGAGCCAACTCAATAAACCTGGTCTCGTACTGGGTGACTAACATAGATCCCTAGTGGAGACGCTCGAACTGCCTCCGATAGGCATCACGCTGTGTGATAGGGAGAAACTTCTCCAGAAATAACACTGAAGACTAATCCCATGTCAAGGCTGGAGACCCTGCTGGTCTAGCTAAACAAAAATCCCTCCACCAAGTCTTGGTGGATTCCGACAGGCGAAATGCAGCGAAATCAACTCCATTGGTATCAATAATGCCCATGTTCTGAAGAACCTCGTGGCAGCTATCCAAATAATCCGGAGGATCTTCGGTAGATGCACCACTGAAAGTGGTTGTGAAGAGCTTATGAACCTATCCAACCTCCACAAAGCATCGACAGACATAGCTGCCCCATTACCTGCCTGGGCTACCACACTCGGCTGAGCTGCTCCAACTGGCTGAATTGCAGGAGCCGGAACCTGGGGAGCTACCTTCACTAGAGTACGAGTAGCAGGAGTCTAGGCCCCTTTTCCAGCCTGAGAGACAGCTGGTGCTACATAAAGCAAACCCGCTCGGGTAATACTCTCCATGAGGCCCACCAATCGGACCAAAGACTCCTGAAGAATTGAGGTAGCAATAAACCCCTCTAGGACCTGAACTGGGCCAACCGGAACTGCTTGGGCTGGGGCCGGAACCTCCTCGTCAAAGTCGACCTGAGGCTCCACCACTAGTGCTGCTGCTCGGGGCTGAGCTCTGCCCCTACCTCGACCTCTAACACAACCTCGTCCTCTACCCCTAGAGGGAGATGCCTGGGGCTCAGACTACTGATCGGAAAATGAGGAAGCACATGTTCTTGCCATCTGTGAAAGAATAGAGTAGAAATTCAATTAGCATTGAGAACCAAATCTCATGACGAGAAAGAACAAATGTGAAACTTTTCCTAACTCGGTAGCCTCTGGGGGATAAATACAGACATCTCCGTACCGATCCCTCAGAATCTACTAAGCTTGTCCGTGAGTTGTGAGACCTATATAACCTAGAGCTCTGATACCAACTTGTCACGACCCGGATTTTCCACCCTTGGGGGTCGTAATGGCTCCTACTCGTAGAAGCTAGGCGAGCCAAATTTAATTGCTTTTCGTTAACAACATAATCCCTTCTTAACAATTATTGGCAATAATATAAAAGCAACGAGATTAAATAATAAGCGGAAGTCTTATCATTATATAAAATTGAATAGAAATGCGAAAAGTTCAACAAAATCCTCTACCCAAGACTGGTGTCATTGTACTCACGAACTGCTAAGAATGCTAAATACAAACATCTGAAAGAAAACATAAACTGTTTGTCTCGAATACAATGAGATAACAGACTAAAAAGAGAGGATAAGGGAGACGCCAGGCCTGCAGACGCCGGCAAGGCTACCTCGGGTCTCGCTGGACTCAAGGCCTGCTCCCACACTAATGTTGTTGTTGTTGCTGCTGTCCGAAACATGGATTTGTGCAAAATAGCACAGAGTGTAGTATCAGCACAACCGACCCCATGTGTTGGTAAGTATCTAGCCTAACCCCAGCGAAGTAGTGACGAGGCTAGACCGGACTACCACATATACCTGTGCAATTTCATATATATACAGCAGAATCGAAATACAAACAGATAAACAATATGGGAGGGTAAATATGTTGTGGGGAAACAACAATTTCCAAATAAGAGTTGTCCAGTAACGGAGGAAAACAACACAACTCAATCATAAGTAATGAAACAGAAATCAACAAGTGCACGACATCACCTTTCGTGCTTTTACTCTCATTCTCACCAAGCAATAATATGTGCACGGCATCACCCTCCGTGCTTTTACTCTCATTCCTCACATATATCAATAGAATCGGCACGGAATGGTACATCGTGCGGCACGACATCATTCTTCGTGCTTTAACACTATGTTCTCATAATAAGCGAACAATGCACAAAATCACCCTTCATGCTTTACACTCTTTCCTTACCATAATCAAACAATGCACGACATCACCCTTCGTTCTTTAACACTCTTCCTCACCTAAACAATAATCACAAACAAGGGCAAGGGAATAAAAAACAATAAGGGAAATCCCAGCAGGGGGACACAAACAAGCAATTCAAAACCCGGCAAGTGTACAACATCAATAATCTTAACATCCCGGCAAGGGAAAATATTCAATAATCAACAACGCCCCGGCAAGGGAATAGATCATTAACTCTTTCTTTTTCTTTCTCTTTCATCTCATAGTTCACATTATCACTTGAGCCAATGCTTCAAAGATTTTCTTATCTCATATACCTTCACAGTTTGTATTTCAACTCGAGCCAATGCTCCACGAAGTTTAAAGATCACAATTTCCTTTTACAAGCTCTTTACAACATATAGAAGTCATCAATTAAGCATGAAAGGTATAACAAAATCCAAACTATTCGCGAATAAGGACTCACGGTCATGCTAGACACCAATGTATAGATACTCGTCACCATGCCTATACATCGTACACGACAATTAGCAAGTAAAAATAACACTCAACTCCTATTCCCTCAAACTAAGGTTAAACCAAACACTTACCTCGATGCTTTGAACTCAACTCAAGCCTCAACTATAGCTTTACCCCGTGATTCCACCTCCAATACGCTTGAATCTAGCCACAAATTACTCAATTACTTTAATAAACACTAAATGAATCAATTTGAATGCATAAAAATGAATTTCCCAAGTTTTTCCCAAAAATTCCAAAATCGCCCTCGGGCCCACATGGTCAACACCCGAGGTTTGAATCAAAACCCAGTTACCCATTCCCCCACGAACTCAAATATGTAATTTGTTTTGAAATCGGACCTCAAATTGAGGTCCAAATCTCCAATTTTCGAAAAACCTAGGTTCTACCCAAAAACCCCAATTTCACCCATGAAAATCCTTGATTTTAAGTGGAAAACATGTTAAATGATGTTAATAATTAAAAGAATTGAGTAAAAATTAACTTACAAATGATTTAGAATGAAATTTGTTCTTAAAAAATCGCCTAAGGAGTTGTATTTTGAAAGTGGGGTGAAAAAGGCCTAAAATTCGACTAAGTATAGGAATGACCGGGCTGCAGATATGGGAAATGCGAATTGGGGTTCGCAATTGTGAACCTCGACCAACTTTGGAAAATGCGAATTTTTGTTCGCATTTGCGAACTCAGAACCCAATGAAGGACTTTGCATTTGCAACAGATTTATCGCATTTGCGAAAGTCCAACTTTCGCATAAGCATCGCATTTGACAGTGGCAGGCCTGGGCTAGTTTCGCATTTGCGATCCAGCCTTCGCATTTGCAAACCAGGATTCACAAATGTGAAGCCTGCAGGCTTGTTCATACCAGCTTTTCCAAAATAAAAAAAAAATGCAATCCGACACATATCCAAAACTTATCCGAGCTCTCGGGGCTCCAAACCAAATATGCACACAACCTCAAAAATATCCTACGAACTTATTCGTGCGATCAAATTGCCAAAATAACATCATATATATTGAATCAAGCCTCAAAACTCATGATTTCTTCCAAATTTTCATAAAACATCAAATTTCCATTTTAAGTCCGAAACACGTCAAACGACGTTCGTTTTCAACCAAACTTTACAAAAAATGCTTAAACCATATATAAGACTTGTACTGGGTGCAGGAACAAAAATACGGTCCCGATACCATAGTCTTTTAATAAAATTTCATTTCCAATTTCCTTAATTATTTCTAGAAAATATTTTCACACAAAAATTCATTTCTCGGGCTTGGGACCTCAGAATTCGATTCCGGGCATACGCTCAAGTCCCATATTTTCCTACGGACCCTCCGAGACCGTCAAATTTATTTAATTTAATATCAAAGTTTAGCATTTTTCTCACAAAATTCATATTTAAGCTTTCTGGCTACGCGCCCGGACTGCGCATGCAAATTGAGGCAACCCAAAATGAGGTTTTCAAGGCCTCGGAAGCACATAATGAGTAAGGAAACAAGTGATGACCCTTTGGGTCGTCACAGCTGGCTATTGAAACTAGCTATTCAAGAGCTTATCGATATTAATCGGATTGAGGTCCAAGCTTCTGAGGCACCTAATATAAACCAGAACCCATTGCCAGTCCATCACGAGACAAATATGATTGAGATAGTGCATAGGGAAGGAGAGTGCAAGAAGCCTTCGCAAACCGTCATGATGATTTGGTTCAGTGAAGCCAGACCAGTTGAAAAGGCAACAAGTTAAAAGTCAGTGAACAAATTGAATGGGACAAATAGTGAACCATCTATGGTGGCCAAGAAGGGGGCCTCAAGCGATGTTGCAGTGAAACAAGGAAAAGGAAAGGTGGTGGTGCCAAGGGTGGCGAACAAGCCTATTGTGATTGTGGAAGGTGTTCGCACAGATCCTGTCATTATCAAACCTATAATCCAGTTACCAATAGTCAACAACAAGGTTGTCCCGTGGAATTATGAATGGGTGACAGTGACTTACAAGGGAAAAGAAGTTAAAAAGGAAGTCTATAAAACCCATGGATTGACCTGATCGGGCAAATGCTTTGCCCCCGAGGAGTTAAGAAAAGACAAAATCTCCAAAGATAACCCAGTACTAGTGAAGAAAGTTGTGACCGAATAAGAGTTTTTGAAAAAGATGAAAGTGCAAGACTTTTCTATTGTAGAGCAGTTGAGGAAGACGCCTGCTCAAATTTCACTGTTATCATTGTTAATCCATTAATATGAGCACCATCAGGCCTTGATGAAAATCCAAAACGAGGCCCACATTCCTGACAAAATCTCAGTAAACCACTTGGAAAAGATAGCTAACAAGATTTTTGAGGTTAACAGAGTCACTTTTTCTGATGATGAATTGCCCGTGGAGGCTACTAAGCACAATAGAGCCCTTTATCTTACGGTGAAATGCGAAGATTCTATGGTTACCCGGGTACTGGTCGACAATGATTCCAGTGCAAACATTTGCCCTCTCTCCACTGTAAACAAGTTGAAAGTGGATGATGAAAGAATTCGGTAGAACAGTATCTGCGTTTGGGTATTCGACGGTGGAGGGAAAGATTTAGTCGTTGATATAGTGCTCGAGCTGACAATTGGACCAGTTGAATTTACCATGGAATTCCATGTGCTAGATGTGGTTGTTTCTTACAATCTGCTATTGGGTCGACCCTGGATTCATGCCGCTAAAGCAGTCCCATCTACTCTGCATCAGATAGTAAAGTTTGAATGGGATAGGAAAGAAATCGTTGTGCACAGCGAGGATAATTTATGTGCCCACAGTGATGCCATTGTACCGTTCAAAGCGGTTGAGGATGACAAGGGACCATAGGTCTACCAGGTTTTTGATACGGTGGCGGCAGAGAAAATTCCAGAAGGGAAGGGCATTCCAATTTCGAAAGTAGCCGCTACATCAGTCATGATAGCCGTTGAAATGTTGAAAATGGTTTTGTACCGGGAAAGGGTTTGGGTGGATCTCTGCAAGGTATCGTACAGCCGGTATCTCTCACCAAATACTTGGATACATTTGGTTTGGAGTTCTAGACCACAGTTACAGACATGAAAAGATCCAAAAAGTTGAAGCAGAGAGCGTGGGTCCTTCCAAAGCCTATCCCACGTCTGTCCAGATCATTTATCAGGCCCGGAACCAAGAAACGCCCAGTAACAACAGTTCCCAGTTCTGTGGTTGGTCCTGATAAGGAGTTGCTTGAAAGGTTTGAAAAGATATTCGATGATGCAAACATGGCGGAAGCTGGAGAGGGTTCTAGCAAGGGGGAGTTTGGGTAGTTTGCTTTGATTTTATTTCAGTTTATCTGGATTATTCCACGGTTGTAATTCAGATTCTATGTTCTGATCATTTGGATGTATAAACCTTATTATCTTTCGATTTCAATGAAATGCAATTTCCTTTTTTCATCATTCCTGATAGTTTTTATTTTTCTTTTTCTTTTTCTTTCTTATACAGTTCTTTTTATGCTGGTTTCAATGACATGACATGCATGAGGAATCTTCGGCCCGGTCTTAAAAGCCAATCTAATTTTGAAATAATAATTCAAGAAATAGAATGTGATGATGAATCAGAATATGATGAGGATGAGGCCTTTGAAGAGATTAGTAAAGAATTAAGCCACTTTGAAGAAAAATCTAAGCCTAACCTGAGTGATACAGAGGCAATCAATTTAGGGGACCCAAATAATATTAGAGAAGCCAAGATAAGTTTCCATCTTGAACTGCAAATGAGGGAAGAGATAATCAAAGCATTGTTTGAATACAAAGATATTTTTGCATGGTCATATGATGACATGCCGTGTTTAAGCACCGACTTGGTGGTTCACAAATTGCTCACTGACCCAGCATTTCCTCCTGTCAAACAGAAGTTAAGGAAGTTTAAAACACACATGAGTTTAAAGATTAAAGAGGAAGTCACACAGCAGCTTGAGGCAAAGGTCATTCGAGTCACGCGGCATCCCACTTGGTTAGCCAACGTTGTGCCTATACCAAAGAAGGATAGTAAGACTAGGGTGTGTGTTGATTATTAGGATCTCAACAAGGCAAGCCCAAAGGATAACTTCCCAGTGCCAAATATCCATATTTTGATTGATAATTGCGCCAAACATGAGGTTGGGTCTTTCGTGGATTGCTATGCGGGCTATTATCAGATTCTAATGGATGAGAAAGATGCAGAAAAGACGGCATTCATTATGCCATAGGGAACTTACTACTACAGGGTCATGCCTTTTGGTTTGAAAAATGTTGGTCCAACTTACATAAGGGCAATGACGACCAAGTTCCACGACATGATACACAAGGAGATCGAGGTTTATGTGGATAATATGATCATAAAGTCTAGAAAGCAGTCTGACCATATTAGGGATTTGAGAAAGTTCTTCCAAAGGCTTCGCCGGTACAATATTAATCTCAATCCTGCAAAATGCGCATTCGGTGTGCCACCTGGAAAATTGTTGGGATTCATAGTCAGCCGCCGAGGTATTGAACTGGACCCGTCAAAGATTAAAGCTATCCAAGAATTGCCACCTCCAAGGAACAAGAATGAAGTGATGAGTCTATTAGGGAGGTTGAACTACATCAACAGGTTTATTGCTCAGCTTACGACAACCTGTGAGCCTATCTTCAAGGTGTTGAATAAAGATGATGCGGTCAAGTGGACAGATGAGTTTCAAGAAGCATTTGATAAGATAAATGGTTATTTGTCAAACCCACCTGTGTTGGTGCCACCAGAACTGGGGAGACCTTTAATTCTGTATTTGACGGTTTTGGATAATTCGTTTGGTTACATGTTGGGTCATCATGATATCACCGATAGGAAAGAGCAAGCCATCTATTATCTCAGCAAGAAGTTCACATCTTACGAGGTTAATTACACTCACCTGGAAAGGACATGTTGTGCCCTAACTTGGGTGGCACAGAAGCAGAAGCATTATTTGTCATCTTACACTACTTACCTCATCTCTCGTTTGGATCTATTAAAGTATATCTTTCAGAAGCCTATGCCCGCAGGGAGTCTTGCAAAGTGGTAGATTTTGCTCACAGAATTTGACATCGTTTATGTGACCCAGACTGTGATGAAAGCCCAATCATTGGCCGACCATTTGGCTGAGAACCCAGTGGATGAAGAATATGAGCCTTTGAAGACTTACTTCCCTGGTGAAGAGGTAATGCACATTGATGAGTTGGAACAAGTTGGAGAGCTAGGTTGGAAACTTTTCTTTGATGGAGCTGCTAACATGAGAGGCGTCGGAATAGGAGCTGTACTAATTTTTGAAACAAGACATCACTGCCCTGTTACAGCTCAGCTTCGTTTCTACTGTACTAATAACATGGCTGAGTACGAGGCATGCATTTTGGGTTTGAGGTTAGCTGCAGACATGGGTGTCCGGGAAGTCTTGATCTTGGGGAACTCGGACCTTTTGGTGCACCAGATTTAAGAGGAATGGGAAACAAGAGATTTGAAACTCATACCGTACCGACAATGTTTGCATGATCTTTGTCAATGGTTCCAATTAGTAGAGTTCAGGCATATTCCAAGGATCCATAATGAGGTTGTTTATGCTTTGGCTACCTTAGTGTCAATGTTGCATAATCTGGATAAGGTTTATGTTGACCCGTTGCATATTCAGGTCCGTAATTAGCATGCTTACTGTAGTGTGGTAGAAGAAGAACTTGATGGTGAGCCTTTGTTTCACGATATCAAGGAATATATCGGGATGGGGGTATATCTGGTACAAGACACAGGTGATCAAAAGAGAAAAATTAGGCAGTTGGCGAGCGAAATTTCTTCAGCGGAGGGGTTTTGTACAAAAGGACTCCGGATCTTGGATTGTTGAGGTGCATATATGCTAGACAGGCCACAACTATTATGGCCGAGGTACATTCTGGAGTTTGTGGACCGAATATGAGTGGGTACATGCTAGCAAAGAAGATTCTCCAAGCAGGTTATTATTGGCTCACTATGGAGTGAGATTGTATCAATTTCGTGCGCAAGTGTCATTAGTGCCAAGTGCATGGAGATTTGATTCATTCTCCACCATCGGAATTGCACACAATGTCTGCACAGTGGCTTTTGTCGCGTGGGGCATGGATGTCATTGGGCCTATTGAGCCAGCAGCATCAAATGGGCACAGGTTCATTCTGGTGGCCATCAACTATTTTACTAAGTGGATAGAGGCTAAGACGTTCAAGTCTGTAACCAAGAAAGCGGTGGTCGATTTTGTGCACTCAAATATCATTTGCCGGTTTGGGATTCCAAAGGTGATCATTACAGACAATGAGGCTAATCTCAATAGTCATCTAATGATAGAGGTATGTTAGCAGTTCAAGATTACACATCACAATTCTACTCGTACCGCCTCGAGGCGACCAATAAGAACATAAAGAAGATACTCCAGAAAATAGTAGAGGGTTCAAGACAGTGGCATGAAAAGTTGCCTTTTGCATTGCTGGGTTATCGTACTACTATTCGTACTTCAGTAAGGGCGACTCCTTATTTGCTTGTGTATGGCACCAAAGCAGTGATACCCACAGAAGTAGAAATCTCATCCCTTTCTGATTGTTGTAGAAACTGAAATTGATGATGATGAGTGGGTCAAAACCCGCTTAGAATAATTGAGCCTGATCGATGAGAAAAGATTGGTAGCAATGTGTCATGGCTAGTTGTAGCAACAGAGAATGGAAAGAGCATATAACAAGAAAGTGCGTCTACGAAAGTTTGAAGTGGGTCAGCAAGTGTTGAGACGTATCCTTCCACATCAGGCTGAGGCCAAAGGCAAGTTCGCCCCAAACTGGCAGGGGCCGTTCATTTAAACTAGAGTGTTATCAAATGGTGCTTTGTATTTAACAGACATAGAAGGGAAGTGTGTAGAAATGGCCATCAATTCTAATGCGGTCAAGAGATACTATGTATGCTTTTCTTTGGTTAAATTGTATTTGTTTGTACTTGGCATATTTTGAAGGTTGGAATGACGAAGATATTTTGTTCTGCTATCTAAATACTTTATCCATTGTTACCCCCCTTTGAGCCTTATTTATTTTCTTTCATACCCCTCTTTCGAAAATCAGTAGCAAGAGTTCAAAAATGCAAGCGCAAAAGATAAGTAAAGGAAAAAGAGAAAAAGAAAAAGAAAAGAATGAAAAGATAAAGAAAAGAATAAAAAGAGAAAAAAAAGGAAAAGAAAACAAAAAAACAAAAAGAAAAAAAAGAAAAAGAAGAGAAAGAAAAAGAAAAGAAAAATCATGACAAACAAAGTAATTCCTATGACATGAACTACGTTCGACCTGATTCCTTTTAAGGATACGTATGCAGCCTCACGATTCGGTCCCATCAAAATAAAATCCAAAGGTCCCCAAGCAAAGAAACTGGGGCAGAAGTTGTGGTTGTGGTAAGAAATCTGATTCCGCATGTTGTAATTTTGAACCCATTTGAATTATTTTGAGCCTTTACCCTTTCTTTCTAACCCTATCCAAAAGCCCACATTACGGTCCAAAGAAAGACCTTCTGATCAGTCTTCGAGAGATGCCAAGTAGAGAAAGTAGAAGTGATTCATATCAAGAGCAACACTCTGGTCCAAGCAGGAAAATGAAAAATGAGAGAGTCTTATTGGTGAATACCCTCACGGGCACCGTAAGGCGACATGAGCTGAGAGAAATGAAAATTGAGAGAGTCTTATTGGTGAAAATCCTTGCGGGCACCGTAAGGCGATGGGAGCTGAGAGAAATCAAAATGAGAGAGTCTTATTGGTAAAAACCCACACGGGCACCTTGAGGCAAAAGTGAGTTAAGAAATGAACAAATGAGAGAGGTGAAAACCCGTCGGGGCGCCGTGGGCCGAACAAGGACAAGGTTTTGGCAAATAAATTGGGTTTTAAAGATCTCGTGGCAAAGTACGACAACTAAAAGTTGATAGGTTGGACAGATTGGGCTGATTAATCCGAAATGCATGTCATGAACATTGGTGCCAGCTGCTCCACTCAGATAAGTCTCTTTTCTTTTTCCCCTTCAGATAGTCTTCCAGTTTTGGATTTTTCTTATCCTTAACTAGTTTCTGATAATTAGTTTATGTAGATTGTTGTCGATTTGGTAGTTTAATTTTAATGTAAATCTAGCATGTTGGCTTAAGGAAAAATTAGAAAGGAAAATCATCACTCGTAACTTAGATTACATGTTCTGAAATTACTCAACTGTTACCATTTTTGCTTATCATTAATTGGTTTGGTTTGCAACCCTGTTGGCTTGAATATTGGGGTGGGTCTATTGTGAATTACTGAATTGGGTTGGGTTTCTATTAATTTGAAAGCCCAAAGAGAAAGAAAATCAGTCTGGTTTGGGGCTGAAACCTGGGTCAACTTGACCCATGTGGTACGCTGCAGTAAAAAACAGGGCTCTAAGGGGTAATTTAGGGAAATTAGGGTAGGGAATCTGTCGGTAACTACCTAGGAAGCTTCCTAAAAGCTGAAAATAGCCTTACTTGGGAAGCAAGTCAAAAACTCAAGGATTAAGTAGCAAAAACAAAAATTAGAAAAGGGCAGAAATGCAAAAACTTAAATATACTAGTTGCCCTAATTTCCTTGCTTATAAAGACATCTCTATCTTGCCTTTGAAGGGAGGTTTTTAAATAAGAGAAAAAGTTCAGAAAAACAAGACGGCTAAGAATTTTTAGTGAAAAGTTAATGTTTCATTGATTTTTTCTGTGATTTCTCAAGTTTCAACTCCTGAAATGAGTTCTGACCTAAGTGGGGCTGAAATAGTTTGAGTTTGGTGGTTTGAAAGGCTTGGGTTGAAGTTTTTGTTTGCTTGTCTTGATTGATGCACAACAATTCTCGGTTTAAAGTTGGTTCTGGGTGTTACTTCTGCTGTTGCTTACTGTTGCTGCTACTATTGATCTTACCTCCATTTTCCTTTCATTTCCAGGTATTCACCTCACCTCTTAATGTATGAGAGTGGATGAACATGAAGTTGGCTTATTCAAGCCGACATTTGTAATTGAGCAGTTGTTTAAATGATGATTCTATACCTTTCGAACTAGTTAATTTTGTGTATTTAGCTTGGTTTTCCTTCTGTATAAATATTGTGTTTTCCTTTTTCATTATTCAATTCCCCTTGAGATCTTAAAGATTTCAGAGTAGTATGTCAATATAGATACTCTGTATTAAAAGGGACATGAACACTATTTGGACATAGGACCTTCTGTCTGCTGCATCTATTAGTATTGAAGGGGTTGACGTGATTCTCAGAAATGTCATTTTGTTGTTTGCTTGGTAATTCCATCGTGAAACGTAGTAGTCAAAGGGAATGATGGCTAAAGTATCATGAAGCATATTCACTAGATATTTAACTTTAGCCATAGTTAGTAACAATTTTGGTTCTTCATATTGCTATAATTTGCACTATTCTTTTGGTCAGGAATTCTTAGGTCAGGTTTAACAGGAAAAGCATGTTCTTATATTCTCATTTTTGGATCAGTTTCCTTGTTAGGTGTAAGCTTGAAATGATTGGATATATTTTGCATGGTTTTAAGTTTGAGGATCAAATGACAAAATAAGTTGCCTACTGCTATGTTGTTAAATTAGACTTTCAATTGCTTGCAAACCAAATCATTGTTGAATGTCATATAATAGCCCATTGATAAGCTAGAAGATAATTCCCAGAGTTTGTTCACATGTGTACTGGCCCCATGATTAGTCTTTTGAATTTATATGGACTTCTTGTAATTCCAATCGTTAATCACGCAATGTGGGAATTTGATATTGAGTTGTGTACTCAGTGGTTGCAAGATTCCGAAATTTAGGTTTAACCTGAGGCCCAAATATGAGAGTGCCTCTGAAATAGATCTGGGCCATCTCTCTTTTTGTTGAGCCCTCAGTCTGCCTATGTTTGTTTAAGCTATTTTAGTTAGTTTAAGTGGAACCTTTAATTACATTTAATGCTTAATTAATCTCATTAATTAGATTGGCCCTCTGAACCTTAGTTTGAATACCTTTTTAGAATGAAATTGAGGTGCGCTGCGCCAAATAAAATCTCAAATGCATGGCCCTCATTTAATTATTTCTTGTAAAATTCTTAGAATTCTAGATGCGCCATTTAGCAAATTTCCATGGCCCTCACAAAGTTAAAAATGCGTAGTTACTTTAGGCGCGTTATTTTAATAATATTACCTTCCTAAACTCGGGTGTGCATTTCATGTGACCCAAATCTAAATCTTAATAATGTTGGATAAAATGTATTTTGGATTGCGGGTGCATTTCATGTGGCGCGATCCAAAAATATGTTTTATACGACGTTAAATCTTCTTTAAAAATAAATAAAAGCGGTTTTAAAGTTAAATGCAGATAGGTTTAAAATTGTTTTAAAATCAGACAACTAGGCTAATAATAACAGTTGAGCGATCGTGCTAGAACCACGAAACTCGGGAATGCCTAACACCTTCTCCCGAGTTAACAGAATTCCTTACCCGAATTTCTGATTCGCGGACTGTGAAGCAGAGTCAATCTTTTTCTCGATTCGGGATTTGAACCGGTGACTTAGTACACCATAAATTATCACAAGAGGTGACTCTGAATCTCTTAATAAATAATTCTATTTCGATTGTCACTTTAGTTGGAAAAACTCCCTTATACCCTCCCGGGTGTAGGAAAAAAGAGGTGTGACAAATATATATCTTAATTTATGATGAAATTTCTCGGTTTTCCATGCTTTAGCTAGCGTTAGGACATATATTTGGTTAAAACTTGAAAAAATAAGTTTTTGAACATGAGATGAATAATGGGTTCTGAAAGTTGAAATTGTGTTTGGACATTCATTTTAGTTGGAAAAAATTTGATGTTTTGTAAGCTGAAAACTTTAAAAACTTAAAAAAAAATCTAGAGTTACTTTTGGGATTTGAAGATTGTGTTTTCAAAATCTTCCAAAAAGTGATTAAAATCTATAAACAAACATATTTGAAAAGAACGAGAAGGAATACCAAGCAAGCATCTTTTTTCAAAATGGTATATGGTGAGTATGTGTGATGACCCAAAAAGTCATCACTTGTGTTAGAAATAAATTTAGTATTTCGAGGCCTAAAAACCCCTTTTTACTTTACCTCGATTTATGTGCGCAGTCCGGGCGCGTAGTCGAAAAGCCATAATATGAAAATCTGTAAAAAAAAATAAATGAATTTTGCCTTTAAAATGAATTTAAGTTGACTTCGATTAATATTTTTAGTAAATAGACCCGGATCCGTGTTTCGACGATCCCGGAAGGTCCGTAAGAAAATATGGGACTTGGGCGTATGCCCGGAATCAAATTCCGAGGTCCCTAGCCCGAGAAATAAATTTTTAAAGAAAATTATTTTCTGAAAAAATACATGTATTTTTGAACATCAAATGTGTTTGAAATTTTATGGTATTGGGCCCGTATCTTAGTTTCGGAGCCCGGTACATGTCTTATATGTGATTTAAGTTGAGTTTGTGAAGTTTGGTAAGAAATGGACTTGAAATGACGTGAATCGGACCTTATTTGAGAAAATTAGAAAATTTGATGTTCTTAAGTGATTTCATGATTTTGATGCTAAATTCCTAGTTATTGATGCTATTTTGGTGATTTGAATATACGAGCGAGTCCGTATGAGATTTTTGGGTTAGTGTACATGTTTGGTTTGGAGCCCTGAGGGCTCGGGTGAGTTTTGGATAGGCCACGGGGTGAAATTTGGACTTAGAGTATTGTAGATTTGAACTGGTGTGTTGCAGGCCTGTAGGCTTCGCATTTGTGAAGCCTGGCTCGCCAATTCGAAGGCTATATCGCTAATGCGAAATAGCCCAGGCCAGCACTTCATCGCAAATGCGAAGCATGCATCGCAAATGCGATGTCCCCTGTTGTGGCCAATCGTCGCAAATGCGACTCCTCTATTGCAAATGCGACAGGTCTATCGCAAATGCGAAGAAGACCTGAAAACTGGCTTGGTCGCAAATGCGACATTTTGTTTGCAAATGCGAGCTTAGCAAACACTCATCGCAATTGCGACATCAGAGACTTGTAAATCCACACTTAGACGCATTTTCAGCAATTTTTCATATCTTCTCAAAACATAAACACTCTAGGGCGATTTTTCAAAGGCAACTTCTTTTCCAAATCAATTGTAAGTCGTTTCTCACTAGTTTTCTTCAATCCCTAACATCTTTTCACATGATTTCAACTCAAAATCAATGATTTCCACGGGGGAAATTGGTATTTTGGGTAGAACCTATATTTTTTTAAATTTTGGGGATTTGGACTTGATTTCAAAACAAATTATATATTTGAGTTCGTGAGTGAATGGGTAATCGGGTTTTGGTTCGAACCTCGAGTTTTGACCTGTGGGCCCGGGGTCGATTTTTGACTTTTTGGGAAAAACTTTAGAAAACTTATTTCCATGCATTAGAATCGATTCATTTAGTATTTATTGATGTAATTAAGTAACTTGTAGCTAGATACGAGCGAATTGGTGGTGGAATCAAGAGGTAAAGCTATAATTGAGACTTGAACTATGTACGGGACATCGAGGTAAGTGTTTGGTCTAATCTTAGCTTGAGGGAATAGGAGCTTGGTCTTATATGCTATATGCTAATTGTTGAGTATGACATATAGGTATGGTGACGAGTATCTATACGTTGGTGTCAAGCAAGCCCGTGAGTCTTATGTTATGATTAATGTGACTCCATTTATATTGCTCATGTTTAATGTGGTGGTTGCTAGTATTGAGCAAGGTTGTAAAAAGAATATTGGTAATTGTATATTGAAGAGCGTTGGCTCAAGTTGTAAAGTGATTTGTGAAAGTATAATTGGCAGTTGAACGTTATAGAGGATTGGCTCAACTTATGAAGTAAATGTGAATGAGAAAAGGATTATGGTATTGATCCCTTGCCGGGATGTTGTTGTTTTGATATTGTTCCCTTGCTCAGATTTTTATTATGATTCATTTGTTCCTTGCCCTTATTGTTTGTGTTTGTTGATTGGGTGAGGAAGAGTGTAAAGCACGAAGGGTGATGACGTGCATTGTTTTGGTGAGAGAGTGTTAAAGTACGAAGGGTGATGCCGTGTATTATTATTATTATTATTATTTTGTGAGGAAGAGTGTAAAGCACAAAGGGTGATGCTTTGCCGCACGATGTACCATTCCGTACCGATTATATTGATTTTATGGTAAGAATGAGAGTAAAAGCACGAAGGGTGATGCCGTGCAGTTTATATTGATTTTTATGATGAGGATGAGAGTAAAAGCACGAAAGGTGATGTCGTGCACTTGTTTGACTTTTGATTCTTGTTGATAATTGAATTTTGTGGTGTTCCATATATTTGTTTGCTGCTCTCCTGTTGTCATTGGATATTTCCCCGCAACATGGAATATATATTTCTGCTTTTATTTTTTGATGTACATTATTTATTTGCACATGTTTATTTGGTAGTCTGATCCTAGCCTCATCACTACTTCGCCGAGATTAGGCTAGGCACTTACCAGCACATGGGGTCGGTTGTGCTGATAATACACTCTGCACTCTTTTGTGCAGATTCCAGTGCTGCAGATTTCGGACCGCAGGGAGATTTTTCGCTTCTTGATCATCAGGAGACCCGAGGCAGTCCTGCAGGCATCCACAGGCCTTGGCATCTCCCTCTATCTATTTTCCTGTTTCTTTATGTAATCCCAGAGATAGTATTTTTGTTATTTCTTTCAGACCCTTATTTGTAGTACTCTTAGACAGTCTGTGAAGTTGTGACACCAATCTTGGATAGTTTTGTTGTGGAATGGTATTAGCAGTACTATCAAACTTGAAATTTATTCTTCCGCTTGATAAATTTTGTTGATTATAAATTGTTGGCTTATAACTGTTAAAGAATTTAAAAATGGAAACAAGGCAAATAATTAAGTTGATTGGCTTGCCTAGCTTTCGCTAGTAGGCGCCATCACAACTCCCGAGAATGAAAATTCGGGTCGTATCAGTATGTAATTGCTATATGGAGGGAAAGAAACACTGGAGTCCATAAGAATACCGAGAAAACATATGATCTCATAGCAGTGGCGGCTCAACCCTAAAGCCACTAAAGCAGTGGCTTTATGCCCCTATAAAATTAAGACCCCAAATTTACTCAAATAATTACATATAATATAAATAATTATGTGTTTATTATTAGTGATAAATAAGTTAGTTTTAATCATTTGTTGTCAATTTTTACAGTTTACACTAAAAATTGTAGATTATTAATTTTGCATTTTTTTTGTATTTTTTATTATTCTTTTTTGTTACCTCCCGCATGGTGGATGGGCTCAACTTCTTAATTTGTCTAACTCACTTCAACTTGACTCAATTTTGTTTCTAACTATAATTTGTAGAACCTTCTTCTATTCTTTAAGTGTTTCTAGATAATTTTCCAATCTTAAGCTAATGAAATAATCAAAGGATTAGATATAAAAAAGTATTTCTTAACCTCGAATGTTTTTTGAGGCCTCTTTTTAAATTTTCACGTTAGGCCACATGTAGTGTTTAGCCACCTCCGTTTCATAGCCAAAGAAATAGAATGTGTTTGCAATGTGAGAGCTAAACCTGCAATCAACAAGTAAAAATTGCACGGGGCGTCCTATTTGGGCGCCCCTTTTTAACCTGTAGCCGCTTTGTCTTTTTGTTTGCAGCCGTAACCACTTTTTAAAAAACTTCAGCTTCCCTTCATAACTGGCAAACTTCAGCTCTAGAGCTGAAAATTTTATTTTATAACTTGAAAACTTTAGCTCTAGAGCTGAAGTTTCTGGGTTACTAAACAAAAACTTCAGCTCTAGAGCTGAAGTTTTATGTTATAACCGGAAAACACTTCAACTCTAGAGCTGAAGTTTTATGTTATAACTGGAAAACTTCAGCTCTAGAGCTGAAGTTTTTATTTTATAACTTGAAAACTTCAGCTCTAGAGCTGAAGTTTCCGGGTTACTAAACAAAAACTTCAGCTCTAAAGCTGAAGGTTTTATTTTATAACTGGCAAACTTCAGCTCTTCTCGGTTACTAAACAAAAACTTATAAAATAAAACTTCAGCTCTAGAGCTGAAGTTTTTAGTTTTTAGTTTTTAACTGGCAAACTTCAGCTCTAGAGCTGAAATTCGCGAGTTATAAAATAAAAACTTCAGCTCTAGAGCTGAACTTCAGGCCCGGCTACTAAAATGCTGAAGTTTTGTGTAATTGTCTTTGCTACTTCAGCACCGTGTGCTGAAGTTATGTGAAAAAGCGGGTATATTTGTAATTTTTTTTGTAAAGCGGGCATAGATTAAAATGTGACACAAAAAGCGGGTATAGATGCAAATGCCCCAATCAACAACATGCTGAAACATTGTATTTTCTAATGTATGGTGTCCGGTTGGGGCTTGGGGTAATGAGGGACAGTAGCTACACGGAGAAATGGAAACCCTCCATAGGAGGTAGGGCTGTGCATAATTTGGTAAATACCGAATTACCGTATCGAAATTGTAAATTTTGATATTTGATATACGCTATTTTAGTATTTGGTTTAAGTTTTTTAAAATATTGCTATTAGGTATGGTATTTGATATTTTAAAATAAAATACTGAAAAACCGATACCCTACAAAAATATATATTATATTATACAAAATACATATTATTAATTATAACATAAATATAAAAAATCTAAAATTTTACTTTCCTTGATTCTCTAAGTTCATCAATTAACTATAAACAAGTAACAAGACATTTCTAATGATCAAATATTCTTTTATATACAATTTTCTCTATTTGGTTTGATATTTTCTAGTTTTGGACAAAAAATTTGTCAACAAACATTTCCAGTTTTGTATTTTTGAGTACTTTAGTTAAGAATATTATAGTCTATGACTTTATGCACTAGTTAGTATTCAAACCGAATAATCCGAAATCGAAAAGAGAAAAATCGAACCATACCGCATTTAATTAGGTACGGTATTGGTATAAGATTTTAAGAAATCGAATACAAAAAATACCGAAGCGAAATATCTAAATAACGTACAGTACCGATCGAGGAATACCCCTTATAGGAGGAGTGCCATATCTCCCTAGCAAAGCACATGATTATCCTTTCAGGGGTTGGTTAGAAACATGCAGATATGGATCAGCGGGACAGGGTAAGTCTAGCTAGGCTTTGTATTTCTTGCGCTGG
Organism: Nicotiana glauca; assembly: GCA_026770625.1. NCBI lineage: Eukaryota > Viridiplantae > Streptophyta > Magnoliopsida > Solanales > Solanaceae > Nicotiana > Nicotiana glauca. Next base: position 40,106 of record MU766111.1, on the reverse strand, counting down.
TAATTAATAAAATTGTCCATAGTTACCAAAAAAATATATTTACAAATAAAATTTGAAAAAAGTTCCCAAAATTTATGGCCAACGGAGCTTAATATATGCGAAAATTTCTCATTCTTCCGCCTGGCATAACTTCTGAATAACATCATAATCCGCTTGTGAAAGTGATGAGCCACTAGCTTGTTTTTACATAAAATTCTTAAATCGAGAGTCTTAATTTTTTTGCAAATCACCCTATATTTTATGTGTGGTTCTAAGTCGTATAAACAGCGTTGGATGGCCAATTTTTCATTCTAATTTGCTCATACATTCAGGCTTAGAAATTTGAAATAATATTTGAAGATTTTCAGGATAAGTGTTTATTTATCAAATTATTTTTAACTTTAAACTTGAATTATATAATATGAAATTTGATGCGGAAAATAGAATTGAAAAAAGGAAAACAATTTTAAAAGTTCTCTCTCACAACTGTTTAAACACGGGAAATCATCAAATACTCTTATGTAATTTCAACTAGTAATAATACCTAGGGGTCGTTTGGTAAGGTGTATAAGAATAGTACAAAATAAGATGTATTAGTAATGCATGAATTAGTAATGTATGTCTTAGTAATGCAAGCATTAGTTATGTAAATATTATTTATTATCTATTGTTTGGTGTGGTGTATTAAAATATAATGCATTGCATAATTTTTAAGAAAAAGTAGTTGGTTACAAAAATGTCTTCCATATTTTCTAGCTTTAAGGAACTTTAAGGACAATTTTATCTTTAACCATGTCAATGCATGCATTAAAGCTTTGGTATTAATAATGCCATGGTTACTTATGGATAAAAAAAAATATACCAAACAAGATATTAATACTAATACTTATATTATTTTTTCTAATACCTTGTACCAAAACGACCCCAAAGTCTCAACCTAATTCATGTCCAAAAGGAAAACCTATGCCTCCTAAAGGAGTACAAAGGTCCACGTTCGACCTCTCTTTATTGCTGGAACAGAAAAAGAAACAGGAAAAAGAAAGCTCCCTTTATTACTTCTACGTATATTATATTCCCTCCCTTTTCGTTTATTTATGTGACTCACAGATTTAAAAAAAAATAATAATAATAAATATTTTATATGACTATAAATTATTACATAAAAATAAATTATTTTTAAATAACTTTGCTTAGATTAAAATGGAGGGAGTACATGTTATTCTGCTCCTTGGGAGTAAAAGATATTTTCCCGCCGGGAAGAAGGTGAAATGAGAATAGGGAGGGCCTAAGAGTTAGGACTGTCCGGAAATGGAGAATTGTAAGGAGGAGCGAAAGCTGATGAAAGAGACTGTAATAAGTGATTGTAGCTTTGATGATTCGTATTCCGACGACGACGGCGAGAACTGTTTTCAACCCGATAACCTTGACGACGATGAAACAACGCACCATCTGGAATATTCAGAGCAGATATGCTCCTCCAGTGTTAAGAAGAGGAGACTGATGCAGACGAATCTATTCCAGTCGTGGGGCCTTAAGAATCCTGCTGACCATGGCAAGAGCAAGAACGTCAAGCAGACGAATCTATTCCAGCTGTGGGGCTTTGAGAATCCCGGAAAGAGCAAGAGCGTCCAAAAGACCACTACTTCTCTTGCTTCCTGCAAAAGCCAACGCGTTTGCCCCTTCTATAAGAGGATTCCGGGTCTGTTCACAACCCTAGCCCTCCTCCATTTTCCATTGTATTCCTGTCTCATCCTTAGTTCTTCTTGGACCCTCCTTAAATTCTGCTAATAATTTATTTTCTTTTTCTTCAAATCACTCTTAGATTAAGCGTGCCCCCGTATTGAGCA
>MU766111.1:21345-31675 GCA_026770625.1 Nicotiana glauca | reverse complement strand
TGGAGTTCGTACACAAATGCACCAGAACTCCCGTATATTATACTGGACCGGTCCCTGTTGCAGCAAAATAGTGGCTATTTTTCATTGACTTGGTAAACGCTGGCTATTTTTCATTGACCAGTGTGAAAACTGGCTATACCATGATATTTTTACCCAATTCCTCGGTGACTTTCCAAACAGACTTACATGGTCACGCAGTGTCACTTGTCACTTAAGGGCTTGTCTGGTATATGGAATAAGAAATAATTAATCCCGAAATTAAATTTAAGAAGAATTTATTTCATATTTGATCGAGAGAAAATTACGATATAATTAAACCCGGAATTAATTATCTCGGGATTGTAATATTTTTTTATCCCCATAAAAAGGTAGAATAAGTAATTCCGGAATAATTAATTTTGAGATAACTTCTTTCCAACGAAGCGACCCCTAACCTAAGTGTTTGAAGTAAAACATGTTAGGACAAAAAAAGGAGGTCCATTCTCACTTGGTGAGAAAAGAGCGAAAGCTTAAGGAACGTTGTCCTCATTTGATCGCATTCTCAATTTCTCATATCCATTTTGGATTCTGACCCTAATGTTGTAAAAAATGTGTTTGTAATGAGATCGATTTTCCACTTGAGTTTCACTCTTTCGCAAATAGGTTTCAGGTCCGATGAAGGAGATGATGAGCAAAGGGCGAAAAAGGCCTATAAGCTTATTTAACTGGACAACTGGCTACGTTTCAACTACTATATTAAAGCTGGTTATATTACAATAAGTTGTCTAAAGGTGGCTTCAGGGTATAATATAAACAAGGCAAAATGGCTTACTGATCACTTAAATTTGTAGGGCTTTTGAAAGCCAATACCTAAACGTCTGGATTTCTCATTTGAACACTTCTAGTTGAAAAAATGTATACTAATAAACACTTGTCATGGTGCGTGTTGTTCAATCGCTGCTGACATGAAATTAATTAATATTTTTATGACCACATCTTCCATTCATTCACATTTGTGGACACCTGTAGCCCCACTTCTTCTTTTTCTTCTTTTTTCTTTTTTGTCAAATTAATTTTTTCTGCACATAACCTTCCACTCCCTCAGAACCCACCAGAAAATGACCTGAAAACCTCCATATCCGACGATTCTTTTTTTTTTTCTCTCCCACCTAATACCTTTCACTTCCAATGTTTTATCTTCTTCTCACCTACAAAATAAGAACCATATGCAAAACCTTCAAATCCAACCTTTTACCACCAAAAATCATAGAGAAAAAATCACAAACTAAGAGACAAAAATCACCACCTCGAAAAATCAGAGAGAATAATTAGGAAGCGACGAATAACTTTTATCATGATTGAAATATTCCCCGATTTTTTTTAGCAAATCAGCAAAAAATTTAAACAAATCAAAAAGCTGCGGACATTGTTGCTTTTCAATTTTTTATTACCCATTCTTACTCGAAAAATCAGTCCCGGTGTCTTCCATCTTCCTTGATCCGATGGATTTATTTTATGATAATGGATGTTGACGTTTCTCTAATATGGAGTATTTGAGTGTGATTGATGGTTAATAATTGAAGAATAGTTAGATACGTGGGTTGAATTTGGAGTTTTTGAGTTTGATTTATCAAAATGTGATTATGGCTTTAATTAAGAATAGAAGAGGAAAGACAGAAAGGAAGAAGAAAAAGACAGAAAGGAAGAAGAAGATAAATGGAGGGGCTGGGGTGGGAGATAGGTGCGACAATTAAAGAGGGGGAGAGGGCAAAGGGAAATGAGTAAAAAGAAGAAAGGGGTAGGGGTAAGTGTACGGGGATGGGTAAATAAAATTGAATTTATTTTTCTATTTTTTAAATTAATTATTTATCTTTTTTTAATTATGTATCGTATTCACGCGCTTAATACCCGTGATTAACACGCAAATGGCCACATTAATTATAATATTGACACATAAGCATAGTCAATGGTCAAAAGTGTTTATTAGTAGACATTTTCTCAACTAGAAGTGTTCAAATGGGAAATCTAAAAGTTTAGGTATCGGATTTCAAAAGCCCTACAAGTTTAAGTGATCATGAAGTCATTTCGCCTATAAACAACAGACAGTAAGTTAGGATTCATTTCGATTGGAATTTCGTAGGCTAGAGCGCTAGAATCAATGTCAGTAATTGACAAGAAATTTCTTTGTACCGTCCGTAAGAAAAAATAATTTGGTGTCAATTGGATCGTTCGCTTTTTTATCTCTTGATCTGTAGCTTTAGCTAATAAGAAGAATTACCCATAAATTAGATTTAGAATCACATTTTGCCAAAATGTCATGAATAAATATGCGACACAAATTCCATGAAGCGACATAATTCAGAGAAAATGTCATGAAGAGGTGACATCTCTAACATAAAGAGAAAGGAGTCAATGGGTCCGGGAAGACGTGAAAGACAAATTATGATCCCGTGTTCTTTCCCTATTGCCACTTAAACAAATCTTTCACAAGAAACAGAAAATCATTTTGATAGTCCATTAATATATCCTATATCCTTTATTTAAACAAAGGTGCTAGTCCTGTACAGTAAAAAACAAACCAGATCTCAGACTATTAGGAGACAAAAAGTAAGAGGCAAAAATAGAAACTGAAAAGATAAAAAGAACGAGACCATAGATAAACCTCACTGAATTCAAAAGGTAAGTACCGTGTATCAGGAAGGCGATGCACTCCCGGTGGCTTTTACTCCTGATATAGATTGATTGCCCGAGAGGAGTGGAAAAAGTGCCAGTTGGATTTTCATATATTTAGGCTTTAATAGCCGATACAGGTCTATCTCAATTTTTTCATACTGTATGTACATGGGGAGGCAGCCACGTATGAGAGAAAGCTTCTAATGTTCATAATTAAACCAACTGCCCAGGAGAGATAAGCTTCTAATGTTCTTAATAAAACCAAATGCCCAGGACCCTATTATAGGGAAGGACATGGGGCTGCCTACTTGATGAAGTAAAGAATCACAGTTCATTGAAAGGACTAATATTTTATTAAGGTCGGTAATGAAGAGTATAATTCTGCTAGACATTGGAAGATCCAATTCAGCAACTGTTCTTTAGGTAGCTCCAAGAGCAGTTCAGCCTGAATAAGACACATCATTACACAAAGCCACTTAGATATGGAAAACTTGCCTTTCACATTAATTATATTCCAATTCTTTCAAACGAAGAAAACGGAACCTTAGTGGATTATTATAGGCATAGCAAGGTAGTAAAACTCAACAAAATCATACCTTTATTTGGCCATCTTCAAAAATCAGAGAATTCTGATGAACATCTGAAGTTGCTGAATCAGTTATCAATTTGAAAACCTTTTTTGACATGTTTGTTTTCATGCCAACCATCTTTCCTGAAGCATATATGCTGGTAATTCCTAAATCTGCTGCCATTCTTCTGACATAAAGCTTCTTCAATAGGATTTCCATAGAGTAAGGTTCTCTGCCATACTGACGCCTCAGATTTTCCGTAAATTGCATCAAGCTGAAAATGTCCTTTTCAGCTGCTGTTTCAGCGGCATTAATGATTTGCATGGGGTTCTCCAAATGATTTATGTACTCAGAAGGAAGATGGGGGTTTATATTGATATCAAGCTGAGACAGGAAGTGAGAATTTTAAAAGGTTATACACATTATTTGCAATTGTCAATGAAAGTAGCAGATAAACTATAGGCTATATCTTTCACAATTCGATGTTACAAAAGCAGATTAACTTTAAACAGGAGGCACAAATTCGTACAAGACTACAAGCTATTTGTAGAACCACTAGTCTAAAGTTCCTATATGAAGCTGTTTCCTCGTGCCTAGGAAATCAACGTGATCATGCTCAACATTTTAGCTACCTAACCCGGCTTAATAGTTACTCCCTCTGTTTCAATTTATGCGAACCTATTTCTTTTTTAGTCCGTGCCAAAAAGAATGAATCCTTTCTATATTTGAAAACAATTTACCTTTATGTAATGATTTATAGTCACACAAAATATATGTGCCTCATTTGATACCACAAGTTCAAAACTCTTCTCTTCTTTCATAAACTCAGTGCCCAGTCAAATAGGTTCACATAAATTAAAACGGGGGAGTACTAATTATAGTAGTTATGCTAACTTTGGTATGTACATGACTCAACAGTTACTAATTCCAGAATATATTATTTTCCCCTTTTTTGAGCCGAGGGTCTATCAGAAACAATCTCTCCGCCTTTACCAGGTAGGGGTAAGGTCTATATACACACTATCCTCCCTAGACCCCACTTGTGGAATTACACTTATTTGCGTACACAGAACCCTCCCCAGACCCCACTTGTGGGATTACACTGGGTATTTTATTGTAAAATTATTCATTTTTTAAGATTTGAATTTCTCTGGTTCTTAATGATTAATGACAGTGCCTCAAAAGAGCAGCAAGCATTAGGTATTGGGTAGTGGAGACACAACCGCAGACGTATAATGGATTTTATACTCTAAAAACATATCAATTTATGGAAAATATGAGAGCATTAAATACCTTCATTGCATGGTAAGGAACTGATATTACACGATGCTCATCAACCTGGAATAAAAATAAAGATAACAGATCTCATTATAATTTTCTTTCATTTTGAGAGGTACATTGCTGATCCATAGATGATAGATGTATCATCTATATTAAAAGCAAGAACCCCAAAAGTGAAAAGTTAAATACTTTAATACAACTCTTATTAACCTAAAATCCTATTTAATTATTTCAAAAATAATAATAATAATAAAGAAGCCTCCAAAGAGACCCGACGCTTCACAGAGACGCCTTATGTGAAGCCAATGAGTTTACACGGCTAGGAAGCATATTCTCAAAACTACATTTAGGACCAAAGGATGCAAACTTTGGATGCAATGATTCTTGGGGAGAAATTAAAAAGTAGCCAGATTTACAAGTGGTCGTTCAAAAATAGCCCAGTTTCAAAAGTAATCGAAATTTAGCCACTTTTCATGTAAAGATAAATCTAAGCGAAAACACTATTCAAAACCCGGAATATACGCCAGTATATTATGCTGGAGTTTCAGCATAATTATACTTGAACTCCAGCATATTATACTGGAGTTCCAGGATAAGTATGATGGTACTCCAGCATACTAGAACTCCAGCATAATATACTGGAGTTCCAGCAAACTATATCGGTCCAGTATAAAATGCTGGAAGTTCATACATAAGTGCTCGAATCTCTAGTATATTATGCTGTAACTTTTCGTGTGTTGGAGTTCCAGCATAATATGCTGGAAGTTCATACACAGCTGCACCAAACTCCAGTATATTATGCTGGACCAGTCTCTGTTGCAGCAAAATAGTGGCTATTTTTTATTGACTTGGTAAACGTTGGCTATTTTTGAATGACCAGTCCGAAAACTGGCTAGACCATGCTATTTTTACTGATTCTTGCCAATGCTACTACATTTATCCAAAGGATCGTCCTTCTTTCTTATAGATTATTTTGAGGAAATAAAGTAATATTCATGGAAGGCAAAGTCAATTCCAAAGTGACAACAAAATCAGGTTCTCCTTTCTTTACCATGCTCTTTGAATGACCAGTCCGAAATCTGGCTAGACCATGCTCTTTGTATCCTTTTTGTTTTCTATTTCACTTTCTTTGTTTTCCCTTGTACTTGACAATTCAAATAAAGTAGACATTGACGAGATAAACAATTTAGGTTCTAATTCTAATTAGAGCATAGAGTGCGAAACTTGAAAACATGTGTAATTGCTTCCTTGATTTAAAATTATGAAAGGCAAAGATATTTCCCCTGAAATCGAGATTCGTGGCAACCACAATACTTTCTTAAGAGGCTGCACAAACACTAACTGTTGCCACTTAGCATAATTAGTAAAATTCTTTCAACCTTTCAGTATATATAGATCCAATACACATCTCACTTTTGAAGACAAAAAAAAGGGGGGAATGATTTGACGGCGGCGGCCACCCTGCGGCATATGATATTTAGGATGAAGTTCTTTAGATTGATGAAGAATAGAAAAGAAATTGCAGGTACTATCTTAAATAATTCCTTGGATAACATCTTTCAATAATCTAGCTACAGATTCCTTTTGGAGTTAAAACTTAAAAGTTGTAGTTTTGTATAGATAGAGTTAGATATATTTAAAAACACTTGAGGATCAATATTGCTTACGGTAAAGAATAAACTATGCAAATCAAGTGATTCATACTGAAACTGAAGATTTGTATGTCTATTCTACATGTGCTTAAATGATTTAAATACTTAATTGGATTTAATTTTAGCTGACTGATATATTTTAATTCATAATAGCAATTTGATTATTCAATTAATCTAAGGTTTGCCAAGTATTCATAAGTAAAAGAGACTATTTAATTTTTGAAAAGACAAACAATATTGAAAAGGTTACAATCAGGTAATATATTTTGTTTACTATGAGTACGTGGGCGATGGATCTTTTTGTCGTGACATTTTTGGCATTGTTTCTTTTACATAAACTTTGCTCATTTAGTCAACATCATGTATATGAGGAGGTTTTACTCGGTAATAGAGTTACTCTGTGCCTAAAGTTAATCGTTTGTTTGCGAAGTTCGTTGTCTGCTTGGAACAAACTTTCAGATATTGGTGTTTGTTTAGAATGAACTTTCGTGTTTATCCCAAGAAAATTCAACTTTATCCCCTTAAAAATCAAGGATATCTTTTCAAATTTGTCTACAAATAATATTTTACGATAACAATAAATAAAGCATAGAGTCAAACAATTTTTAATAAAAATATGTTCGTTATTACATGTTTGTACCTCATAAAATCAAAATAAGTAAAAGAAATCACATGTTTGTATGAAACTTATACTTTATAGTCTTCATGTATAATTATTCATTAAAACCTTTTATTTTAATACATGACTCGACATACACGTGCAACGCACGTGCCGAGAAACTAGTAATCTCAAAATAAGGGAGGAGGATAGCACGCAGAAAGCAATGCTAGCTTAGGCACAAAGCAGTCAATTTTATCTTTGTAACTAGAAATAATGGAGCAAAAGGATGACGGAAACAGACCTTTGACAAGCTTTCAAATAGCATCTCAAAGAATAGATCAATGCCCACATTGCCGACATCCCCTGTCTGTTGCTCGCCAAAAATATTACCAAATCCTCTAATAGCCATGTCTCTTTCTGCAAGCTGAAAACCCTGGCCAAGTTCACAGCACTCTTCAAGAGCAGCAAGCCTCTCCTAAATTGTCAAATGAATGCCATGTTACAGCCATAATAAAGAAAATCTTCCGCAAATAACTTCACACAGATGCATATCACAGAATTCGTCCTTGATAAGATAAAATTAGAACCCTTGTTCTGTTGGAAAATACCGCAACATAACCAAAATAAAGGCAAGATGACAGAATACAAGAATCATCTCCTACATATCTTGTTAATAGAAGAATATAGAGGAAAGAGAACATACTAATGCATGATCAGAAAGAAGTGATTTGTCAGGATAAAATAAGTGTGCATGAGCTTCCTTATCCGCTCGTCCGACCCTTCCACGTAACTACAGTAATCAAAGAGGGAGTAGGAATTAGAAGGAATATCAAAGTCACAGCACCTAGCATTCCAAGGATCAATAACCACAATCGCTAAGAATCTGCAAAGTTAAGATATGGAATTGTCAGCAGCATGTCAACATGCCCTGATTAGCACATGGTAAAAATATATGAATCTCATAAACTCCGCTCAAGGACATCTGAATTGCAAAAACTACAGTATCAACAGAAGCTATTAAGAGAGATAAGTTAATCAGTTAGCTAGCAGTGGAAGGGGCCAAATTTTGAAATTAAGGGCTGAAATCTTTGACCAATCAACTTTAGTAGTAAATATAATGAAAGGGAAACCGGCAAAGAGAAAAAAGATGCTTCTTCGTTGGAGTTTGAAATCACTACATTATTTGAGTTGAAGAAATCGATTGGCTTCACCTTAGCTGCAATAGCAGGCCAGGTGGTTCTTCATGGTCAATAAGAGAACCAAACCCCAGAGATTCCTCTTTAAAAAAACAATAGAAGACTTTACAATTCCACAAAAGGCTGATTCAACCACATTTGTTCTCTCTCCGCGACAATCCCTTGTCTCATAAAAATGAGCTTGGCTCAAATGCCACTACAAGGAAAATAGCACTATGTATGCTATTGAACTTCTGTAATCTCAAGAGTCAAGACTACAAGGAGTTTGCAAATCAAAAAAAAAAAAAAAGACTACAAGGAGTTTTTGAATGTGACAAATACTCGCTGTCCACCTGGAGGACCAAAGTTTGAACTGACTAAACCCCAAGCTACCTAAGTTATCCCAAAAGGTAAATTTTCTCTTTTAGCACCATTAATCATCTTGTATGATTAATCAGGTACATTAAGGAAACAGGAAGACTGTATTAATTCAGAGCTGCGCTAACAGCACATGCTGTCAAAGAATATCTAATTCATCTAAAATTGAACAAAAGGTTGTAGCAAAGTAAACTATGCTTTCAGCTTTCATCACTTATTCCTAAGAAAACTAAGCAGATAAAAACAAATGATCTGCCTCCTGGTTTCAATGTCACTTATACAAATGCATGAAGGAACTACCAACAGGACTGGAAGACAATATGACAACAAAAAGTTTTCGATTTGTTTAGGCAAGAGAATGTAAAAACCTGATACAATTGCGCAAGTCCAAATTGCTGAACATCTTGAATGATGATTGTGTTTGCATTTTGAATATCAAGGCCACTTTCTACTATGTTTGTACATATAAGAATTCTAATGTCTCCCCGTGCAAATCTTTCCATAGTTTCCTCAAGCTGTTTTGAGTATTGCTGCCAAAAAAGATGAAATGGCATGTCAGACCACTAGAAGACAATGCAGTGTAGATGCTATGTAAGTATGAGTTCATATCTTTAACGTCAAAAGACTGAATAAACATGAACATTCTATCAATTCCAGAACTTAAAGCAAACTCAATTAGTCCCACAATCACCTTTCCATGAGCAATAGCTATTTCAACATGTGGGAATGCTTGTTCTAAAAATTCCATAACATCTTCAAGACCTGCGAATAATAGACAAACCCATGTAACTACAAAGAGTACAATGGATGAACTTCAGCAAACTCCTCTACAGCATGGCCACCAAATTACATAATGCTGCTCACAATAAATGTGCGTAAAAGGCACAGAATGCATTACCCTTAATGCGGGGCAAGACATAAAAAACTCGGCCACCACGGTCCAATTCATGCTTGATAGCTGTTATAACTTTGTTCTTGCTGTAAGCTGAAAGATGTGTTCTTATCGGAACTCTCTCGGGAGGTGGTGTTGAGATCAAACTGTTTTGAGTGGGAAAAGAAAATGGGGGCAGCCATAAAGCAAAACAGTCAAAAAATGAGCAGGGAAAGTGTAGAGTTGAATGTAACTTCACACTTGGTCAACTCTAGCCAACATTGACACTGCTAAATGAATGATACCCAATTTCAGCTGCTGGAGGTGCCCAACAGTATAGTGGATACTTCATCAACAGCCAGTCAGGGCTTTGATAAATTGAAACAAACCCGGTGGTATTACCTAGCGTCACGAAATCCAGTTAATGCTAAATAGAGAGTTCTCGGAATAGGCGTTGCTGAAAGTGTAAGAACATCCACTGAGGTTTTAAATGAAGCAATCTTCTCCTTCTGTTTTACACCAAACCTCTGAAAAGACGAAGAGCAATTCAGATGGAGATCAGATATGAAGAATCGGTCATAGGGATCCTATCAAAAGAAAGAAAGAGCATTCTAAGCTTGCCCAATCTAACAAGCTAATAGACCTTTGCCCAGAGACAGAGCTAGGATTTGAAGTTTAAGGGTTTTGAATTTATCACTGAACCCATAGTTTGTCTTAGTTACTGGATTTGCAATTAGATATTTATACATATTTTATGAATTTTCTAGTTCAAATACAAGGTTTAAGCAAAAGCAATTGGGTTCGTCTGAACCCGCAGCTAATGCTCTCCCTCCGCCCTTGCCTCCAACAAATTTATCTATGGTATTGGACAGAGTGTGAGTGGGTGTGAAGAATTCTGCAGTTTGTCGACTTCCAGTGCCAATTAGTTTTTACTCTTTTGTACAACCTTCTGCAGATCCTCGCCCACTCCTAGTATTTTGTTCTTATTCCTTTTTGAACATGTAACATTTCCACCTCCTTGATGCTTCTCTCCAATGTACATCACTCATGACAACAATAACTATGACTCAATGCCAAGCTAGCTGGGGTTGGCCATATGAATGTACATCACTCTTTACTAATAAGAAACAATCAAAAGAAGCAATTTTAGA
>MU766107.1:4592-17520 GCA_026770625.1 Nicotiana glauca | reverse complement strand
TCATTCAAAACAAATACCAAGTAGGGGAAAGAACAAGAAGACAAACCAAGGCTCAAAGAAACCCCTTTAAACAGATAACATATAGTTTAGCATGCCCTGCATATACTGGTTTGGTCTTAAATTAAAATTAAGCGGCGAACGGACCAGTTTAACACATATAATTAAATAAAAGGTCTACATTAGGCAACTTGGATCCAATTATTAGGATCTGGAGCATTTTATCGAATTATTAATTAAGGACCTAATACGGAAAAGTTTGGAAATAGAAGCAGGAGCTTGGAAATTGTAGAAGTTCAGAAAGGTTTCAAAAATTGATGGAACTGTTTAAGGAAATGTACAGTAGAGTTTTTTTTCAGAAGTAGAGTGCTTATAAAGGAAGAGAGAGTTTGAAAACTGTTTTGAAAGTAATTTCATGAATAAAAGTTCAGACAGAGAGTTAGAAAAGTGATCTCAGAGACAGAAACACGAGTTTAGAAGTCGCAGACATGTTGGAACGAATATGTTGAAAACGTTGAAAATAGTTTCCAGATTACTGATTATACAACTTAGGCGAACTTTGAGATCCTATAGGCAAGATATCTACTTTGGTTTTTATTTACTCAATGCTATTTTAAACGTTTAAGGTATGCGAGCATTGTGTTACCCTATTGTTTGCCTATCTTTTATGCAATTCTATAGGCATGGTTTCTATATGCTTGAATGAACAAGAATGCAAGCCTATAGACATGATCTCTAGGTGATTTCAAAGTGTTAAAATCCTATAGGCATGATATCTAAGTGATTCAAAGTGTTAAAATCCTATAGGCATGATATCTAAGTGATTCAAAGTGTTAAAATCCTATAGGCATGATATCTAAGTGATTCAAAAGTGTTAAAATACTATAGTCATGATATCTAAGTGATTCAAAGTGTTAAAATCCTATAGGCATGATATCTACCCTTTAACATATGCAAGCAACTAAAACCCCTCCCATACCCTTTACTACTATACTCCCCAAGTTCTTTTACAAAGTTATTATTACAGAGCCAAAAGTAAAAAAAATACATCATAGCCCACAACTAGATCCAAACTGCCTAATGCAATCTCAATATCCAATACATGTGTTTTACCAAATCCGGGTTCTAGATTCCAGGGCCTTCTCTTATTCAGAGTGTTTCAAAGTTCCAAGGAGCTTCAAGAGCCCAGACAATGCTTACACTCTGAAGAATGAATATTGTAACAGAGTAGTACAATGTGTGGAATTACCAGCCCTCAGGCATCCGAGTTCAGAGCGAGCTCTAGGGTCCCTAAGCATGGCTTACCAAAGGGGGGTAGAACTTAAGAACTAGGAGTAAGTGCAAAGTGAGGGAGGAACCTCAGCAGGAGGTGGTCATAGCCAGCCATGGCATAGACTGGCACACCCCTGACCTCTTTCTCAGATTCAAACAAATAAGAGCAGACTCTTATAGAGTCAAACTCAAGTCTGAATGGTGATTAGGACACCAACAGACCCAAATTAAAGCTCAGCATATAGAGAGGAAAGGGAATGGGAAACCAATTGAGTAAAGACTCAGAAGAGTCTTATTTCTGGATCATAGACAACAATTCAAAGTGTTGCCATGATTCAGGACAATACTCACATACAAAGGGAATAGAGGGAAAGGGTTAAAAGCATAACATAAAGAGGCATATCATGCTTGAAGATAATCACATAGTGCAGGAAAGCACAAGTAAACACACAAAGAAAGAAAAGGGTAGAAACAGAGAAGTTAAACATATACCAAGGGTACTATTTAACTAGGAAAACATTCCAGTTGCAAGTTTAGAATAGCAGAATAGCAACAGCAAACAAACAGCCAGGCAGTCAACAGGAACAAACTCAAGAAGCTCCCATAAGTACTTAGGAATTCAGACAGTAGGATGTAAAGATGCAGAATGCTCAGTAGTGGTATAGAAAAAATATAGAGTAGTAAGGGTAGTAGTAAAGAATATTTCAAGACAGAGATCTGAATTCTGATTTTATTTTCAGTCAGAATTCGATGATGGAGTGAAGAGAGGAGCATGTATTTATACTTGAAGTCAGGCAGGCAAGCAAGGAAAGAAAATAATCGAGTATCAATCAGAAAATAATCAGTAGAAGTGAATTCCTTTAATCAGGGAGTTCAAATTTGAACAGTAAAGGACTGGAGTTATTTAAGGAAAGGGAATTAAGTAGCATATCATGCACAATATGCAAATAAGGGGTAGATTCATAAGGAAAAGTTTAAAACACACGGTTCAAGTAAATAAGGCAAGAAGTAAATCAACTAGTACATAGTAAATCAGGGAATCAAAGATTCGAAATCAGTAATGAAATAAGTCAGAAAATAAGGGGATAGGAAGGTTCAATTTAGACAAGGAAAGAATCAATCAAGTTCACACAATGTCAGTCTGAGATCAGTACCCAAAATCAAAGGTTGTTTGGAGAGGAAAAATCTACATATAAAGAGTGCATGAGTTTTAGAACATGCGAGGCTGGATTCAAAATAGAGAAAAGTGTCATGCAACCAAAATTAGTGAGTAGGGAACTATTAAGTAAGGAGAAACATCGAATGGTATGCAAAAAGTCAGATGAAAGGTCTTGCAAAGCTTAGCCGAAATCTGAATCACATAGAGAAACAAATAGAGTTCGGAAATTAGGGTTTTTTAAATCAGATTAACTCAGAGAAGAGAAAGCAGACAAAATCACATACAAGTGGTCTGAAAAACTCGACTGAAAACCCCCAAATTCTAGGGTTTCTGCTATTAATCGAGTGTAGAGATGAAAGCAAATAAATCAGGCAAGAATACATTCAGAAAAACCCACAGGAACTAAAAAAATATTTTACGAAAACATGGTGAAAGAAAATACAGTAAAAGGAATCATAAAGATCGGTAGAAGAAAGCATAGTAGAAGAAAACATGTAGGAATCACAGTAGGAGCACATAGGAGCCATGGTAGAGCAAATACAGTAAAAGAAACATATACGAAACATAGTAGAACAGGTAAAATTGAAGAAACCCTAAGTCGGAGAAGATGAACAGTTTTGAAAGCAAAATTTTGAAAGAGATTTAAGAAATCATTTGAAAACCTTAAAATAAACATGGATCTAGAGCAGATATAGAGAAAATAGGAAAACCTCGGGAGGCTAGGGTTTCAGAAGAACCGTAGAAGTGAGAGAGGCCTGGAAAAAGGGTCTGCTCTGAGTCGAATGAGTCAGAGATGGACTCATAGGGCTAAGATATGCCGGAGTTGAGCCGGAGATGGCCGTAACACTCGAATCGGCAGAGATCTAAGCGAAGAACTTCAAGCTCGAACCTTGAATCTTCGAGTAACTGGGGTATGGGGGTACGTGAGGGTGAGTATAGGATACCCAGGGCTTGGGACGCCATTGATTCCGGTGAAACAAGGTAGAAACCAACGGAGTGGGGCTAGGGTTTCGAAGGGAGGCTAGAGAGAGTTTGAGACGAAAGGATTCTAGGGGTGGCTGATTTGAGTAAATAAAGTAGGGTTTAGGGGTGTTGTGAAATTAAAAAGGAATGGGAAGATCGTGGCCGTTGATCAAAATGATCAACGACCTGGATTAAAACGGTGGCCGGGTGGGTTTGGAAATGGGTCGGGTAATTGGGTCGTTTAATTGGGGTTAATTTGGGGTCAAATGTGGTTATAATTGAAATGGAAATAGGCTAGCCTTTGAATAGCTACTTTTCTCTTTTTTAATTAATTAAAATAGTTAAAAATAATTTTAAAACAAATTGAAAATACAGTACTAAATGATAATATATAAACATTAATTTAAAAATATCTTGAGCAATTTTATAATTATAAAATGCGGTTAATTATAACATAGGCTATAATTGCAATTTTGAACAATTTAGCTTAAAGATATCGAATAAATTTATAAAAAATATGCAAAAATAACCTTAATCATATTTGGTGTAAATATAATGATGGAAAATAACTGACTCACAGAAAGGATAATTTTGGAATAATTATTGAGGTTTTATACTGTTAAAATAGACAATAAATTAATTCTAAATATTTTAAAAAAAATTGGGAAAAATACTAAAACCTTTGGGGATGCTTATATATGCATATGAATGCTATTTGAAAGTATTTTTGGGGTATAAAATACATAGAAAAAAATTGGGTATCAATAGGTTCATGATCTAGAGTTGGCAGCCATTGTTCATGCTTTGAAGATTTGGAGGCATTACCTATATGGTGTGACATGTGAGGTGTACACCAATCATATGAGTCTTCAGTACTTGTTTAAGCAGAAGGAGTTGAACTTGAGGCAGAGGAGGTGGTTGGAGTTATTGAAAGATTATGATGTTACTATTTTGTATCACCCGGGGAAAGCCAATATGGTGGCCGATGCATTGAGTAGGAAGTCCGCCAGCATGGGTAGTCTTGTTTATATTCCGATCAGCCAGAAACCGCTTGCTTTGGATATTCAGGCCTTGGCCAATCGTTTTGTAAGGTTGGATATTTCTGAGCCTAGCAGAGTGTTAGCTTGCACGGTCGCTCGTTCTTCATTATTGGAGCGTATCCCTGATCGGCAGTTTGATGCTCCCCATTTGTGTGTCCTGAGAGACATGATACAACGTGGAGGTGCGACGAAGGTGACCTTAGATGAGGATGGTGTTTTGAGATTGCAGGGTCAAGTGTGTGTGCCCAATGTCGATGGGATTTGCGAGTTGATCTTAGCGGAGGCCCATAGTTCTCGGTACTCTATTCACTCGGGCGCCGAGAAGATGTATTAGGATATGAGGCAGCACTATTGGTGGCGCAGGATGAAGAAAGATATTGTTGCATATGTTGCTCGATGTTTGAACTGTCAGCAGGTTAAGTATGAGCATCAGAGGCCTGGTGGTTTGTTCCAGAGGATTGAGCTTCCTGAGTGGAAGTGGGAGAGGATTACCATGGATTTTGTTAATGGACTTCCGATGACTCGGAAGAAGTTTGATGCAGTTTGGGTCATTGTTGATAGGCTGACCAAGTCAGCGCATTTCATTCCTGTGGCAGTCTCCTATTCATCCGAGAGATTAGCTGAGATTTATATTTGGGAGATTGTTCGCCTTCATGGTGTGCCGGCATCTATCATTTCGGACCAGGGTACGCAGTTTACCTCGCACTTCTAGAGAGCAGTTCAGTGAGAGTTGGGCACCCAGGTAGAGTTGAGCACAACATTCCATCCTCAGACGAACGGATAGTCCGAGCAGACTATTCAGATATTTGAAGATATGCTTCGAGCATGTGTCATTGATTTTGGAGGCTCGTGGGACCAATTTTTGCCTTTAGCAGAGTTCGCCTACAATAACGGCTACCAGTCCAACATTTAGATGGCTCCATATGAGGCGTTGTATGGTAGGCGATGTCGGTCTATAGTGGGATGGTTTGAGCCGGGAGAGGCTCGGTTATTGGGTACAGATTTAGTTCAGGAGGCCTTGGATAAGGTCAAGATCATTTAGGACAGGCTTCGTTTGGCTCAGTCGCAGAAAAAGAGTTATGCAGATCGTAAGGTTTGAGATGTAGCCTTCATGGTTGGTGAGCGGGTATTGCTCCGAGTGTCGCCTATGAAGGGTGTGATGAGATTTGAGAAGAAGGGAAAGCTTAGCCCTAGGGTCATCGGTCCATTTGAGATTCTCGATCGTGTGGGAGATGTGGCTTATAGACTTGCCTTGCTGCCTAGCTTGTCAGCCGTGCATCCAATGTTTCATGTGTCCATGCTTTGGAGGTATCACGGCAATCCAACCCATGTGTTAGATTTCAGCACTGTCCAGTTGGACAAGGATCTGTCTTATGAGGAGGAGCCAGTAGCTATTCTAGACCGACAGGTTCGACAGTTGAGGTCGAAGAGTTTTCCTTCAGTGCGTGTTCAGTGGAGAGGTCAGCCTCCTGAGGCATCGACCTGGGAGTCCAAGTCAGATATGCAGAGCCATTATCCTCATCTTTTTCCCGACTCAGGTACTTCTTTCTTTTATCCGTTCGAGGACGAACGGTTGTTTTAGAGGTGGAGAATGTGACGACCTAAAGGGTCATCACCTATTTTCTCTCTTTTTTGCGCTTCTGAGGCCTTGAAAACCTCATTTTTAGTTGTCTCGATTTGTGTGTGCAGTCCGGACGCATAGTTGGAAAACTTAAATATGAATTCTGTGTGAAAAATAATGAATTTTGATATTAATATGATTAAAGCTAACTTTGGTCAACATTTTGGGTAAACGGACCAGGACCAGTGATTAGATTGTCTCGGAGGGTCCGTAGAAAAATATGGGACTCGGGCATATGCCCGAAATCAAAATCTGAGGTCCCGAGCCCGAGAAATAAATTTTTAAAAGAAATTATTTTCTGAAATTATTAAGGAATTCTGAAATGAAAATGGATTATAAGACTATGGTATCGGGCTCGTATTTTGATTCAGACGCCCAGTACAAGTCTTATATATGGTTTAAGCGCTTTCTTTGAAATTTGGTTGAAATCGGACGTCATTTGACATGTTTCGGACCTAAATATCTAAAAGTCAAAGCTTAAGAAGTTTGATGAAAAAGTGATGATTTTGAGGTTTGATTCCTCGTTTATGATGTTATTTTGGCGATTTGATCGCACGGTTAAGTTCGTAGGATGTTATTGAGTTAGTGTGTGTGATTGGTTAGGAGCCCCGAGGGCTCGGGAGTATTTTCAGAGGTGTTCGGGGTACTTTTGGACTTAGGAAGATTGCAGGAAATCTGCAACAGGTGCACATTGATTTTCTTCTTCGCGTTCGCACTATGCCTCTGGCCTTCGTGAAGCTTCGGCTTCATCCTTCATCGTGTTCGCATCACCTCCTCGCGTTCGCGTAGAGAATTTTGTCTCAGAAGACTTAGCCTTCATTTTATTCATCGCGTTCGCGTAGTAACAACCTCTTCTTCATCGTGTTCGCGTACCCCATCTCGCGTTCGCATAGGCCAAAGTCTTGGACCCCAGCCCATCCTTCTACGCGTTCGTGAATATCATCTCGTGTTCGCGATACCTTGATCCATTTACCCTTCGCGAACGCGGCCCCCTTCCCGCGAACGTGAAGGGCATTTTTGCCCAGTTATTTTAAAAGCCTAAAAATATAACAGTGATGGGATTATTCCAAATTTCACACGAGCTCTTCTTCTCCACAACCCCTAGGCGACTTGTAGAGTTATTCTTCACCAAATCTTCTTGGGTAAGTATTATCTAACTCGTTTTCTTCATTTTCTATCATCATCCATTGAAATCCTAGGCCTAAAACATGTAATCTAGGGTTGAAATTGGGGAAAATGGGTAGAGTTAGGGCTTTTCAATCTTCTTCGATTTAGACCTCGTTTTGGGGTTGTGAGCACGTGATTTTTGCCCTATATATGAATTATTCCCAAAAATTCAAACAAAATAATTTCTTTATTATTTTACAATTTTGTGAATTTTGTGGCATTTTCTGTTAATTGTTGCATTTTATTTGTGCATTTTAATTCATATAAAAAATACAAAAATACATTTGCATTTAGGATTTAATTTCATACTTTTAGTATTAATTAGGGGTTAATTTGTTTTAGAACAAAATATGAAGCAACTAATAAAAATAGTTCACTTTTGTATTCTTATTGTTTTAATTGCGAAATCATCACGAAATAGTTTTTAAAATAATTTTAGGCATTAATTAGTTTTTGATTAATTTTATTTGCATCAGAAAAATAATACAAAAATACAAAATGGAAAAACAAAAAGAAAAGGAAACAAATGAATAGGAAATAATTAGAAGAAGAGAGCTGGTTTTAAAGGACTGGATTTTGGGCCAAATACTTGAGCCCAAACGAAACTACACCTTAAATAACCCCTAAACCGGATCCACTTCCACCCGCTCAAGCCCAATATTCCTTCACCCAGTCCAATTCATTAAACCAAAACGACACCGTTTTGCCACCCTCTAATCCTGGCCCTCGATTCCATTTGATCCAACGACCACAGTTGGACGTTACATTACAATAATAATGTTTGAAAATCCAATTCAAACCCCAGACAAAACCCTCACCCTCCTCGTACCCTCTCCCATTTTCCGTTCCCCGCCGACTCCGTCGTACACCACCTGTCTCCAGCTGCCCTCTGCCTTAACGCCGCCGGCAGCGGCGAAGCCCCAAATCACCCCAAAATCTCGCACTAGAATCCTTTCCCTCTTCTCTTGCCAAATCCACACCCCGTTTATCTCAAATCCCAACCAAATACTCCAAATATGCCAAACCCTAGCCGCCGTCGGTGAACGCCACTTACGCCAACAACTACCAAAATTACACAACCAACTATTCTTGTTCCCCTCTTTCCATTCCTGCCAATGGTTTCCCTCGAATCTTGCCGGAGCCCGTCGAATCTTCATTGGAAAATTTTCCGGCCAAGACATAAGGTTATCCAAAATCAACCAAGCTTACACCATAGCTTCTCCTAACCCTCCTCATTCATAATCTCCAATCAAATTCTTTCGAATATCAACACAACTGCTCGAATTTCAAATCAAATATTCCCCTCAAAACCCTAGCTTCCCCAAACTACACCAAATTCATATCACACGACCCCCTCATTTCCCTCGTGCCGAGTCCGCCACCGGAAACATTCAAATCTCGCTGAAAAGGGCGGCAGAACCCTAGAACTAGTCAGATAAGTTTTCCCTTTCTTTTATTTTTTTTTTATTTTTTTTGTTTTTCCAGGCATTTGTTTGTTTGTGTTTAACCCAATTTCAGTAATTAGATTCTATTAACCTAGTTTTCAACTTTTCTGTGTTGGTTGTTCTTATTTAGTATTAGTTTAGTCATTAATTGATAAATGTTGTAGTGTTTAGTTTGAATACATGGCCATTAGTTTTGTAATATGATTCTTGAGACTCTAGTTTCAATTCTGTTTGGTTCTATGATGATTAATACTTTGATAGTTTAAATTAGTTGTTAAGTGATCTTTGATTCAGTATGTTGGTCCATTAATTAAGACTTTAGGCTTGTTTGTTATAGCTGGTAGACTTCAGCTAGGATAGTAATTCTAGGGAGGGGTCAGGGGCACTTTGGGCACTAAAAATGGGCCAGTTTGTTAAAGCTAGTAATTCTAGAACTCAAATAAGGGCAAGGTAGGTATTTCTCCAATAGAAAGTAGTATCAGAACCCTCTAGTACCTTCTAGATGGGGTTCTAAATTAAAATAAAAATAAATAAGGTAGTAACTTCAGAAACAAGTCAACTAAAAGAGGGACTAATATGTAAAAAACCAAAATTCGAGAGCTGCTCTCCCTTACGCCTATAAAAGGCATGCACCTTGCCTTGATTTGCAAGTTTTGAAGCCATCAAAAAACTCCCCCCAAAAACTCTCTAATCTCCAGATCTGATATCAAAATTAAAGCATTCAAAAACCAAAAAAATAATAGAAAATTTCAAAATCCAAAAACAAAACAAAAAATGCAGTAAAAATCAAAAGGCAGACTGTTCCATTGGATTTTTGCAGTCCAAATTCGAGTTTAGTTGTTAGTTTGCCTATTCTAGTTCAGTATTTGGTAATTGAAGCTCTGAAACTACTATGATTTGGTCTTTGGAGTCAGATTGAGGTCTATTTGAGTTATTGTTTAGTCGTTTCTGTTGCTGAGGGTGTTCTGGATTGCCTGGGTTCCATTTTGAATTTATTTGGGTGGATTTAAGTGGTTTATGATTGGTTTTCCAGATTCTGTCCTACTTTGAGATTTTCCTGGACTGTCAAATGTATTTCTGGGCTAAAACTGGGTTGATTGGTCTTGTTTGAATTCCAATTATTGGTTGCTGTGAGCTGCTGCCTGCTCTTCTGTTGCTAACGTCCCTTTCTATTCGTTATATTTCCAGGTACATCTAATGCTTTGAAGTTTCTCAATGTATTTTAACAATTATGAAATCAAATGACGAAGCATTGTTATCATATGAGTCTGCCTCTGTATTTCACTATTAGTTTAGCTTGTAGTTGTAGATTTTAAATACGCCTTAGTATCAATTTGAACTTTCGAAACCTGTTTGTAACTAAACTAGAGAGACTTTGAACTGTTGGTTATATGATCATGAGTTTGTACTGAACTATATGAGTTACTTAGATTTGCTGTGGTCAATCTAGTTATCTATGTCATTAACATGAAGATGAGTCTGTGATTGTAATAGTTAAATGCTGTAGCTTCTAGATTTAAAATGCTAGGATCACAGGCAGGCATGAAATCAGATTTGATTAACTGTACTAATGACACGGTATAATGATCACCTCAATTAGTTAAGCTTCATATGATTGTCTGTGTTAATTCACAATTCAAAAAATTCCACTTGATTACTCGCTCAACATCTAATTGTCACGTGAACTAGAAATGGGCTCCTCGAGTTAGTCTTGAGATTTAGATAGTAAATGATTTGATCTGGTTAGTGCATCTGAATAATGCTGTCATCATTTAGTTGTGTAAAATTAGGCAGGAAATTAGAATTGAATTATTCATTATCACTTTGATTATAATAGTCTGAAGCAATATCATTGGGCATTGGTGAATCGAAACTTGGCTGGGACTCGACAATCCACTTTCAAGTGGCATAGGTTTCAAAGCCGAAATGAGTGGCCTAGGTCTGGGCCAAATTTGCATATTCATTTTGGCCTGGGCCCATGCCTGCAATTGGTCTATTTGTGCTGGACCTGGATCATAATTCCTTTATGCAGGTTACCTGGAGTTTGAGGATTTAAACGCAATAACTCTTAAACATTAATAATTGGTTAGGTTTTTTTTGTTAGAAACAAATTAGGTAGAAAAGTAGCCTGCTTTAGGACACCCTTTAAAACAAATGAGATGAGCCTCGCAAAACAAAACACATAAATTGCGGGGCCCTTAATAAATATTATATTAAAATACTTAGACTTCGGGATGAGCCGTTTAGCAAATTTTACGGCCTTCCCCAAAATAATACTACGTTAGTCACTTTACGCGCATTTTGATAATCTTACTTTCTTAAATACGGGTGCACATTTATGTGACTCAAATCCAAATCTCAACGGAGTCGAAATATGTTGACAACTACGGGTGCACTGGTGCGACGTGGTTCGAGATGCATTTTTACGACGTTGCAATTCTTATTAAAATAAAATAAAAATAATAATAAAAGCGGGTTACTATTAAAAGGCACATAAGTTAGAACATGTTTTGAAATCAGATAAAGTCAAATACAACATTGAGCGACCGTGATAGAACTACGGAATCCGAGAATGCCTAACACCTTCTCCCGGGTTAACATAATTCTTTACTCGGATTTTTGGATCGCGGACTGTTAAACAGAGTCAATAATTTCCTCGATTCGGGATTCAACCGGTGACTTGGGACACCATTAATCTCCCAAGTGGCGACTCTAAATATTAATAGTTAAATCCCGTTCCTATTGTCCTTTAATTGGAAAAACTCCTTTATGCCCTAGCGGGTGTAGCGGAAAAAAGGAGGTGTTACAGGGGTCAAATTTGAAAATGAATTGTATATTCGGGCTCGTGGGGGAATGGAGGATATGAATTTGGTCTGAACCTCGGATTTTGACCAAACGGGCCCGGGGTCGATTTTGGAATTTTTTGAAGAAAGGTTGGGAATCTATATTTAGGCATTGGGTTTGATTTGTTTAGCTATTATTAATACAATAAAGTCGTTATTTCATAGATTTGATTGAGTTGGAGCCAAATTCAAAAGGGAAAGCGGTCGTTGTGGATTGATTTAGCCGTGGAGGTTGAGGTAAGTGTTTGGTCTAACTTTGGCTTGAGGGAATATGAGCGGAGTCTTATCTGCTAATTGTTAATTGTTAAGTACGGTGTATAGGTATCACTACCCAATTCCCAAACCCGATCGTGATGGCGCCTCTCGTGAAGACAAGGCGAGCCAACAAAACAACAATGCCCCTTTTTAACAATTAATAAACATAAATGAATTAACAATACGACTTAATGGCATTAATAGCCGACATTTACCACCCAACACAACCTGACCGGGGTGTCACAAGCCACAAGCATCTAGAGAAACCTGAACACATCTACAGAGTCTGTAATTTACATGAATCAAATTTAAAATCAAAGAAGGGAAAATCAGGTGCCGCGGATGCTGGCGGTCACCTTACTCCGCTACAATAGTGATACTTTCAATCAGCTCAAAACCCGCTACCGGATGAACAATACCTACAACTGCACACGAGGTGTAGGGAGTAAAGTGAGTACTCCAACTCAATGAGTAATAAGAGTAAATAATAACCGAGTGGTAAGAAAACACGTAAAGCACTCCATCATGCTATATAGGACAGTAAGACCCTTGAGAAAATAGTAATTCCATGAAAATCCTTTAGAAAATATCTGGCTCAATTAAAAACATCTTTTGAAAACATCCTTTTCCCAACAGTCAAGCAATTGAATGCATAATCAGATAGTGCAAGTCTGCACATAAGTCAGCCTCTCGGGCACAGCACTCCATTACAAATAACACCAGGGTATCTGGTAACAGTGCAAGAAATAGCATGAATGCCAATGAAATGAGAGTGCTGAATGTCATGCCACGTAGCACAAACAGGAACCAATGCATGAATGCAATGCAATGCACATGACCGCTGCGGTGCGTAACCCGATCCATTTGGTACCCGCACTCACTGTGGGGGTTCAGACTCCGGAGAGGCTCCTACAGCCCAAGCCCAATATCAATATCACACCGCTGCGGCGTGCAACCCGATCCATCATCAGTCCAGAAATGCACACATAACACTACTGCGGTGCGCAACCCGATCCATGCTCAGTCCAGAAATGCACATAAGCCCCTTGGGCAATAGTAAAATAGTAGTTCTCAGCTCAAAACATCAGTAAGATATCATTTAAGTTTTCAAATCTTAGAATGATGGCTGATTTTGCAAAACAGTATTTAAAACCTTGGACCGAGAT
>MU766103.1:9905-20262 GCA_026770625.1 Nicotiana glauca | reverse complement strand
ATTATGTTGAAGTTGTTCATATAGTTACTTGCTTGCATGCTACTCGAAATACTTGCAGTTGAGCATGGTTTTTATTAAAAATAATGTTGTGATTTGCAGAAGTTCAAAAGTTTCTAAATACTTAGCATGATGAGAATTTTCATTGTTGTTGCTTTTAAGTAATTGTTCTAATTATGTATTAAGTCCAATATTGGTCTTTTGCTTCTTCATATTCTTACTGGGCAGAATTTTGGACCATAAAAATCAATGGCTTGGCTTTCACGCTTGATTCCAGGAAAATAATTCATAAATACGCAAATAGTAAATTATCGTGGCCATGGGTATGGTTCCCGTGGCATGATACGTGAATCTCAATTCGGGAGTGCATTTCATGTAACCCGATTATAACAACTTTGAATAATAAATCCTTTTAATTAGGAATCGAGGCGAGCCATTTAGCAAATTTCCATGGCCCTCGCAAAGTTAAAACGCCATGATATAAAGTTTGGTTTTGAATTAGGTGGCGGGTTCAAGCTAAAAGGTTTTACCCTTTTGTTTGAATTCGGACTTGAATTCGAGGCCCGAATTTATATTCGTGAATTAATTAACCTTTAGATACAAACAAAAAAGAATAGAAAAATTTTAGTTTGCTTTAGGATTGGCCTTCTAATAATATGAGATGAGCCTCGCCAAATAAAAATATACAATTGTGGGGCCCTCATTAATTACTTACTAAAATACTTAGTATACGGGATATGCCGTTTAGTGAATTTCACGGCCTTCCCCAAAAATAACAATACGTTAGTCTCTTTAGATGCGATTTTAATAAAATTACATTCCTAAACTCGGGTGTGCATTTCATGCGACCCAAATCCAAATCCTAAAACGTTGAATAAGAATGTATCGAGGATCCGGGTGCATTTCATGTGACGTGATCCGAAAATACGTTCTTAAACGACGTTCACTTTCTTAAATAAAAATAATTGACAAAAAGCAGTAATTAATTTTTAAAAATTGCACAAGTGAAGTAACATGTAAAAAAAATTAAATTAAATTTTATCCAAATATAACAGTTGGGCGACCGTGCTAGAACCACGGAACTCGGGAATGCCTAACACCTTCTCCCGGGTTAACAGAATTCCTTATCCGGATTTCTGGTTCACGACTGTTAAACAGAGTCAAACCCTTCCTCGATTCGGGATTCAAAAACAGTGACTTGGGACACCATAAATCTCCCAAGTGGCGACTCTGATTTCTTAAATAAAAACGAATCCCGTTTTGATTGTCCTTAAAATGGAAAAACTCCTTTATTACTATATCTCTTCCCGAGGTGTAGTAAAGGCTGATAAATAGCGGGAAATAGGAGGTGTGACAGTCATTCATTTGTTCTATGCGATCGCATAGGAATGTCCGCGATCGCATAGAGTTAATTTTGGTAGTCATTCATTTGTTCTATGCGATCGCATAGGGATGTTCGCGATCGCATAGATTAAATTTTGGCAGTCATCAATTTGTTCTATACGATCGCATTGATTCTTCCGCGATCGCATAGAGTTAATTATGGTATACATCAAGTTGTTCTATGCGATCGTATTGATGCTTCCGCGATCGCATAGAGCAATTTTCGCCCAGTTCTTTAAAAGTCCTAAAACAGAACCATTTCTGGAGTTCTCAAATTTTTCACGAACTCCCTCTTCTCCAAGGTCCATAGGCGTCCATTGAAGCTCTTCTTCACCAAAGTTTCTTGGGTAAGTGTTTTTTATCTCGTTTTCTTCATTTTCCATCAATATCAATTGAATTCCTAGGCCTAAACATGTGAAAATAGGTAGAAAACTAGAGAATTGGGTAGAGTTAGGGTTTTCAAATATTTCGTGAATTAGACCTCGTTTTGGGGTCGAACTTGAAAGCAACTTATATATTCGGGTTCGTGGGTGAATGGGTGAATTTATTTTGGTTCGAACCTCGTGTTTTGACCAAGCAGGCCCGGGGTCGATTTTTATAATTTCGGGCAAAATGTTTAGGAAAATATATTTAGGTATTTGGATTGGATTGTTTAGTATTATTGATGATATTAAATCAATTGTGTATAGATACAATTGGATTGAAGCCAAATTCGAAAGGGAAAGCGGTGCTTAAGGATTGAGTTGGCCATAGAACTCCGAGGTAAGTGTTTGGTCTAACCTTAGCTTGAGGGAATAGGAGTTGAGTCTTATTTGCTACTTGTTAATTGTCGAGTACGATGTATAGGCATGGTGACGAGTATCTACACATTGGTGTCTACTATGACCATGAGCCTTTATATTACGAATACTTGGATTATGTTATATTCTCCACATCTAAATGATGATTTCTATATATTGTGAAAAGTATGTGAAGGAAATTGTGATATTTAATATTTGAGGAGCGTTGGCTCAAATTATAAATGAATTACTTAGTAAGAATGAAAGAAAGAGAAAGAATCATTGAATTATTCCCTCGCCAATTATTTATGGAATTGTTGATATATTCCTTACTGGAAATTTTATTGTATATTATTGAGTCCTTATTGGACCACTATTAATAATTTCCAGTTTATTTTCATTGCCCCTTAACTGTGATTATTGTTTGGGTGAGGAAGAGTGGTAAAACACGAAGAGTGATGTCGTGCATTGTTTGATAATGTGAGGGAAGAGTGTAAAGCACGAAGGGTGATGCCGTGCCGTATGATGTGCCATTCCGTACTGATATCTATTGATTAAATTGTGATGAAAGAGAGTAAAATCACGATGGGTGATGTAGTGCACAGTTTTATTTTATATTGTTTGGGTGAGGAAGAGAGTAAAAGCACGAAGGGTGATGCCGTGCAAATAACGATTCTTTTAATACTTGTTGATGTTATGACTCCTTTTTATTTAGTATTTCTATTTATTTTTGTTACCTCCCCCTAAAATATTCTTTTCCCACATTGACTGGTCGTTCCTGCAACTTCCTTGTTGTATGTATATATATATATATATATGTTTGAACTGCACAGGTTTATTTGATGGTCTGGTCCTAGCCTCGTCACTACTTTGTCGGGGTTAGTCTAGGCACTTACCAGCACATGGGGTCGGTTGTGCTGATACTACACTCTGTGCTACAGGTTTCAGACAACAGCAGCAGTAGCGCGGGTGTTATAATTTTTACCAGGAAGACACTGAGGTAGCCTTGCAGGCGTTCGCATGCCCAGCGTCTCTTCTATCTTTATTTCAGTCTGTTATCTCATGTATTTTGAGACAAATAGTTATATTTTCATTCGGACGTTGTATTTAGCACTCTTAGTAGTTCGTGAGTACGTGACACCAGTCTTGGGTAGAGGTTTTAATTGAATTTCAGTATTTCATTAGTTTTGTTAACTTAAGTCCTCTGCTCATTTAAATTATTCTGCTGCATTTATATTATTATCATTGTATGTTAAAAGAAGAATCTTGAAAACAAAAAAGGTAAATAAGAGTTGGCTTGCCTAGCTCCTATTAGTAGGCGCCATCACGACTCCCGAGGGTGGGAAATCCGGGTCGTGACAAGTTGGTATCAGAGCTCTAGGTTACATAGATCTCACAACTCAGACAAGCTTAGTAGAGTCTGAGGGATCGGTACGGAGACGTTTGTATTTATCCCCCAAAGGCTACAGAGTTAGAAAAATTTCACATTTGTTCTTTCCTGTCGTGCGGATTTGTTCCTCAAATGCTAATTGAATTTCTACTTTGTTCTTTCGCAGATGGCGAGAACACGCGCTTCCTCATCTACCGCTCAGTAGCTTGAGGCCACAGCAGCAGCTCCCACTAAGGGCACAGGGCGAGGTCAAGGCCGTACTAGAGGCCGAGGTAGGGGCAGAGCTCAGCCTCGAGCAGCAGCACCAGTTGCGGAGCCTCAAATTAATTTCGAGCAGGGGTTACAGCCCCAACAGTTCAGGTAGGCCCAGCTCAGGTCCCAGAGGGGTTCATTGCTACCCCAGTTCTTCAGGACGCTCTGGTCCGATTGGTAGGCTTTATGGAGAGTGTCACCCAAGCGGGTTTTCTTCCGACAGCACCAGCTACTTTCCAGGCGGGAGGAGGGACTCAGACTCCTACTATGCGCACTCCGGAGCTAGTAGCTCCCCGGGTTCAGGTTCCAGTAGTTTAACCAACTATGGCAGTTCATCCGGGTGTAGCACCTCAGCCCGACGATGGAGCGGCCATGTCCACCGATTCTTCGTGGAGGCTGGATAGGTTCACCAAGCTCTTCATTACTACATTCAGCGGCACATCTACTAAGGACCCCCAAGATTATTTGGATAGTTATCATGAGGTTCTTTAGAACATGGGGATAGTTAAGACCAATGGAGTTGATTTTGCTGCCTTTCGTCTGTCTGGATCCGCCAGACTTCGTGGAGGGATTATTGCTTAGCTAGACCAGTCGGTTCCCCTTCATTGACTTGGGAGCAGTTCATAGTGTTGTTTCTGGAGAAGTTTCTCCCCCTGACTTAGAGAGAGGCCTTTTGGAGGCAGTTTGAGCGCCTCCAGCAAGGTTCCATGACGGTCACTTAGTATGAGACTAGGTTCATTGCTCTAGCTCGCCATGCTCTTGTCATACTCCCCACCGAGAGGGAGAGGGTGAGGAGGTTTATTGATAGTCTTATTTAGCCGATTCGTCTTTAGATGGCCAAGGAGGCCGGCAGCGAGATCACTTTTCAAGAGGAGGCCAATATGGCCCGCCGAGTTGAAATGGTTCTGTCACAGGGAGGAGGTCATGGGTCAGACAAGAGACCCCGTCATTCAGGCAGATTCAGTGGTGCCTCATCTGGAGGTAGAGATTCTTATGGTAGAGGCCATCCTTCCAGGCCCTATCAGTCAGCTCTCCAGGTTTCCCACGGTATTTCAGGTGGTCGTGGTTCTCAGACATAATATTCTGATCAGTAGCTTTACAGTGCACTATCAGCTCCTATCAGTGCACCTCAACTTCAGAGTTTCCGAGTTGGTCATTCAGGCCGACAGGGTCAGTCCTAGTCTTCTCAGCAGTCGAGATCTTGTTATACTTGTGGTGAGCCAGGTCACATTTCTAGATTTTACCCTCGAGCACCGGGTAGTTCTCAACATCAGGGTTCCCGTGCCATATTACCGACACCAGGTGTTCCACAGCCCTCCCAGCCAGTTAGAGGTGGTAGTAGAGGTACTAGAGGTGGAGGTGGAGGTCATAGAGGTAGAGCTCAGACCGCCAGAGATAGAGGCCAGCCAGCAACAGGTCATCCTAGGGATATAGTTGTAACGACCCGACCGGTCATTTTCGGAATTTATGCCCGATCCCCCATTAACTACTTTTCCTAAGTTCATTTCTGCTATTTTGGTTTGCCGGGACGTTCGGTATTAGGATTCGGAGTGTTTTGGGACACTTAGTCCCTAAATGAGAGCTTAAAAGTTGAAAAAAATGGTCCGTATTCGGAACAGTGTGAAGACAACCTCGGAATGGGAATCTAATGGTTCCGTTAGCTCCGTTAGATAATTTCAGGGTTGGGAGCGTGTTCGAAATGTTATTTGGAGGTCCGTAGCTCATTTAGGCTTGAAATGCCGAAGTTTGAATTTTTGGAGTTTCCGGTCCGATAGTGAGTTTTTGATCCGTGGTCGGATTTGGACTCCGGAAGTTGCTGTAGCTTTGTTATGTCATTTCGGATGTGCGTGCAAAACTTCAGGTCATTCGGGCGAGGTTTGGTTAGGTTTTTGATCGAAAGCGTATTTTGATAGAATTTGACGTTCTTAGGCTTGAATCCTTGATTTAATCGGGTTTCCGGTGTTGTTTGAGGTGTTTTAAGGATTGGTACAAGTTTGAACAAGGTATTAGGTGGTATTGGTGATTTTGGTTGGAGTCTCGGGGGTCCCGGGATAATTTCGGATGCTCAACGGGCAAAGTTTGGAGTTAGAAGGAAAAAGTTGCAGCAGGCTTCTGGTATTTTCGCTTCTGCGGTCCTGGAGCCGCATAAGCGGCTTCCTCACCGCAGATGCGGGGCTGCATAAGCGGCCATTTCTTCGCATAAGCGGAATTTCCCTATCCCAGGAGAACTACAGAAGCGGTCTCCTTCCCGCGTAAGCGGAACCGCAGATGCGGTTTTGAGTCCGCAAAAGCGGACACTGCCCCCTTAAGTTGAACCGCAAAAGCGGTTAGTCTCACCGCAAAAGCGGGACCGCAGAAGCGGTCCTTGGGCCGCAAAAGCTGAAATCACTGGTCTGAAAAAGGGAAAATCCGAGGGTTTATTTCAAAGTTAGAAAAATCAATTGAGGGCTCGGGAGAAGGCGATTTTGAGTGGATTTTGAAGAGAAGATCATTGGGTAACGTTGCTTTGATCCCTTCTAGCTATATTCCATCATTTCCTAGTTAATCAACCATTAGAATTCAAATTCAAGGTCTAAAATTGAGAAAAATGGGTGAAACTTCTTAGGCTTAATTTTATAATTTTGAGTGAGCATTTGACCTCCGATTTGCGAGATTTTTATATGGTTAGACTCGTGAGAGTACGAGGGTTCTGAAAATGTGAAAATTATTCGATTCCGAGACGTTGGCTGGAGGGGCATTTTGGTCATTTTACCTATTTTCGCGCCCTAGCTTTAATTTCAATAGTGGAATCAGTTGTTTACAATATTATTTATGATTTGTAATTTAATTGAATAGATTTGGGCCATTTGGAGTCGGATACTCGTGGCAAGGGCATCGTTCCCTAGTTGATTTCGCACCGGTTCGAGGTAAGTGGCTTGCCTAACATTGTGTGGGGGACTTCGTCCCTTAGGATGTGATAATTGGTAACTGAATGCCTTGTACGTGAGGTGACGAGTGCTTACTTGAGCTAATTGTTGAAACCCAAATTTTTACTTCAATATTTGATTTGAATTTTCTTTCATATTTGCTTTACTTTACTTGCTATTATAGCCTGTGCTAGCGTAGAAGAGCATGTTTAATTAATCCAAGCTGCCTATTTGTTTAAATTGTCTTAACTGTGATTACGTGGGGCATGCTAAGCCAGTATTAATTGTTGCCTTGTATTGTTGCACTTCAATTTCTGAATATTTCTCTGATGTTGGTTGCGTATTTACATTGGGACTACGGATGCGGGATTCCGGGAGCTCCCCCTTGTTTATTTATTTTGGGACTACAGGACGGTATCCCAGGAGATCACCCTGCACTTTTATTTTGGATTGTGGGATGGTATCCCGGGAGATCCTTTGATATTGATATGAGAATTGGACTACGGGACAGTATCCCGGGAGATCCATAGGGCAGTTGAGAACTGTGGTGTACTCACGCCTCTTATGCGCATGTTTTCATGTGCAGATCCAGGTACCTCTACGCAGGCGCATTATCAGTAGCTGCAGGGAGCATTTCAGAGACTTGACGTATATCTGCCGCATCTGCAGGCCGGAGAGTCTCCCTCTCACTCTACCCTTTAGTTAGCTAGATGCTATTCTGTTCTTCCTTGTTATAGACTTTTCGGATGATTAGAGCAGTGTTATGTATTATTCTTATCCTGTGTTGCCCGTGGGTTTCCGGGTCTTTGGGATGGTTTCAGAATTTAAAGTATTAAAGTGTATGTGCCAGGCGGCAACTGTATACATTACTCATGTCATTTAGCTTTTGAATATAAATTTTGCAAATATTGTTACTTTCGCGATGTGTTAGGCTTACCTGGTTGTGAAGACTAGGTGCCGTCATGACGTGTTAACAATTGGTGAACTAGGGTCGTGACAAGTTGGTATCAGAGCTCTAGGTTCATAGGAGTCACGGGACACAGGCCGGTTTATTAGAGTTTCGCTGATCGGTACGGAGACGTCCGTATTTGTCTACGAGAGGCTATGTAACTGTTTAGGAAAAATCTTCATTTCTTTTAAATTCCTTATCGTGCGATATTTTAACACCAATTCTAAACTTCTATCTTCTATTCTCTCACAGATAGTGAGGATACGTGCTACACGAGAGGACCAGGCACCCGCGCCCCATGCTGTCGACGTCAGAGGCCGGGGCCGGGGTAGAGGTCGAGGACGCGCCCAAGGTGCAGCCACAGCACCCGTGCGCGCTGCCGCTGAGGTACCGCCAGCAGATCTAGTTGGAGCACAGGCACCTGGTAAACCTCTTACAGCTACTACTACTCCAGCGCTCCAGGAGACCCTGGCTCAGTTCATGAGCATGTACACTACTTTGGCTCAGGCGGGGTTACTTCCCCTCACTGCAGCCATATCTCAGGCCGGGGGAGGGGCCCAGACACCCGCAGCCCGCACTCCTGAGCAGAGAGTGTCGATGGAGCAGGTTCCAGAGGTTATTCTTGTACTGCCTGCAGCACCAGTACATCCCGGGGATGGGTCAGCTGTCTCAGAGGACGAGCAGCGCAGGCTAGAAAGGTTCAAGAAATATGATCCTCCAATGTTCATTGACCTAGCTTCAGATGACGCCTTGGTATTCTTGGAGGAGTGTCATCGCATTCTTCGTACTATGGGCATAGTGGAGTCTAGTGGGGTTTCTTTCACTGCCTTTCAGCTTCGGGGAGCCGCCTATGATTGGTGGCATACTTATGAGTTGGATAGTCCAGTCGAGTCTGCCTCACTGACTTGGACCCAGTTCTTCGACATGTTTATGAGGGAGTTTGTTCCCCATAGCCTTAGGGATTCGTGGCGCACGGAGTTTGAGCGTTTGCGCTAGGGTGCTATGACAGTCTCAGAGTATGCCATCCGTTATACCAGGTTAGCCAGACATGCACCGGCTTTGGTCGCCACAGGTAGGGAGAGAGTGCGGAGGTTTATCGAGGGTCTTATTCCGCCCATCCGGTCCAGCATGGCCCGAGAGTTAGAGATGGATATTCCTTACCAGCAGGTAGTGAGCATTGCTAGACAGATTGAGGGTATGCTCGCCAGGGAGTGGGGGGAGAGGGAGGCCAAGAGGTCTCGAGAGTCGGGTCATTACTCTGGTGCCCGTACTTCATCAGTCGGATGTTATGGTAGGGGTTATTCTGGTCGCCCTGTTCATTCAGCCTTGCCAGCAGCCAGTAGTACTCCAGCTCCACCAGCACCTCAGGAGCCTTATTATGCACCCCCAGTTTCTAGCGAGCCTCCTGCGCGGGGTACCTCCAGAGATCAGTCTAGCGGACCTAGCTCCAGTCAGTCACAGCCACCACGTCCTTCCAGAGCTTGCTTCGAGTGTGGCGATACACATCACGTGGTTAGGGACTGCCCCAGACTTGGTAGGGGTGCATCTTTACATACTGCTCAGCCACAGCGTGCTTCTCAGAGTTCTTAGGCTATGGTTCCAGCTCCCACTGCTGAGCATGCCAGGGGCGGAGGCCGGGGAGATAGAGGTCGTCCTCGTGAGAGGGGTCGGGCCAGATATTATTGCATTCCTGCTCACACCGAGGTGGTTGCCTCCGATTCTGTCATCACAGGTATTATTCTGGTTTGTCGCAGATAGGCATCAGTTCTATTCGATCCCGGCTCTGCTTATTCATATGTGTCCTCTTATTTTGCTTCGCATTTGGGTGTGCCTCGGGATTCTTTGAGTGCCCCCGTTTATGTTTCTACTCCTGTGGGAGATTCTCTTGTTGTGGACCGCATGTATCGGTCATGTTTGGTTACTATTCGTGGTTTTGAGACCAAGGCTGATCTATTATTACTCGGTATGGTTGACTTTGATATTATTCTGGGCATGGACTGGTTGTCACCCCATCATGCTATTCTTGATTGTCACGCCAAGACCGTGACGTTGGCGATGCCAGGTGTTCCACGTATTGAGTAGAGTGGTACCTTAGATCATACTCCCGGCAGGGTTATTTATTTCCTTAAGGCTCAACATATGGTTGATAAGGGGTGTGCTGCTTATTTAGCTTATGTGAAAGATTTCAGTGTTGACACCTCTTCTGTTGATTCAATTCCAGTGGTACGGGACTTCCCCGATATGTTTCCAGCTGATCTTTCGGGCATGCCGCCCTATAGAGATATCGATTTTGGCATTGATCTGTTGTCGGGCACTCAGCCCATTTCCATTCCCCCATATCGCATGGCTCCTCCTGAGTTGAAGGAGTTGAAGGATCAGTTGCATGAATTGTTGGGTAAGGGTTTCATTCGACCCAGTGTTTCACCATGGGGAGCCCCTGTTTTGTTTGTGAAGAAGAAGGACGGTTCTATGCGTATGTGCATTGATTATAGTTAGTTGATCAAAGTTACAGTGAAGAACCGATATCCTTTACCTCGTATTGATGATCTGTTTATTAGCTTCAGGGCGCACAGGTGTTTTCCAAGATTGATTTGCGCTCAGGTTACCATCAGTTGAAGATTCGGGAGCCAGATATCCCGAAAACTGCTTTCAGGACTCGGTATGGTCATTACGAGTTCCTTGTTATGTCTTTTGGGCTGAC
>MU766096.1:3746-26125 GCA_026770625.1 Nicotiana glauca | reverse complement strand
TACACCCCGGGAAGGGATATAATAAAAGGAAGGAGATTTTCCAATTTAAGGACAGTCGGAACGGGATTTATTTATTTAGTTTCAGAGTCGCCACTTGGGAGACTAATGGTATCCCAAGTCACCGGATGAATCCCGAACCGAGGAAAGTTTGACTCTATTACATTCTGCGAACTAGAAATCCGGATAAGGAATTCTGTTAACCCGGGAGAAGGTGTTAGGCACTCCCGAATTCCGTGGTTCTAGCACGGTCGCTCAACTGTTGTATTTGTTTTTATCTGATTTTTATGTTCCATTTTTATGTGCATTTCAATATTCCGCTTTATCATTTAATTGTTCAAGGAATTACAACATCGTGAAAATGTATTTTGGACCACGACGTACCAGTACGCCCGTGGCTTTCAATACATTTCGACTTCGTTGAGATTTGGATTTGGGTCACATAAATGTGCACCCGTATTAAGAAGGTAATATTATTACAAATCGTGCCTAAAACATCTACGTCTTGTTAACTTTGGTAAGGACCGTGAAAGATTCGCTAAATAATGCGCCTCGAGTTCTAAAAGAGTTATTATTAATTATATGAGGCCCATAGGCTCAGTGTAAGATTAAGCTAGAAGGATTCAGATACAAGAAAATGAGCCAAATTTATTTAATAACCCATGTAGTAGACCATAAAATTCATCTAACGGCCCACAATCGGTAAGACTTGGAAAATATAAATAAACTCATACATCATATAACATGAAAATTGATTATTTCAACACATAGGAAGTTTAAACAGTAAATTTAATTTAAAATTAGTACATCACTTAACATGAATCCATATCATTGAAGGCAAAGTTGATAACAAAATAAAACTATTGTTAAGACGCACTGAAAGCAAAGTTGAGAACAAAATATTTCTGCCCAAATAAGAAGTCAACTTATATAGAAAGATTGGACTGCATTATCAAACTAACACGTATATATCAGTGAAGGCAAAATCAGAAACTTAGAAATTCAATGGACGCAGCCGATAAAAGTTGCGAGGTAGGTCATGACAGAAAAGTCAGTGCATGATCAATATGAAATGCTACAAAATAAAATTCTCATCTGTCATAATCGCAAGAAACTATACTAATCCTACCTCTAAACAAACTATGAGATGCATAAGCTACAGACAATTGACACGTTCAGCATCACCTCTCACTTCCATCAATTCAATAATTCAAATCACCTAAAGCTAGTTTGACTATCAGTATAAACCAAATCCAATATTTAATTAGCAACATTCAACTATCAAATTAAATATCAACCAGAGGCGTAATCCTTAAGCAGACAAATGGCTTCTTAATCACTTGAAATTCCATACACAAATTAATTTTTAATTGGCAACATTAATTTCCAACAAATACTCGATAGCAATTCAAACAAAATAAAAATTAATGGTAAATGACATAATTATTAAAATAAGAAACGAACCTTTATTTTTGAGAAATGTTTTCCAGAACTTTTACAATGTCTGCAAAAGCTTCTAAGCTGTGAACATGGCAAAACTCAACGGCGACTGCCAAAATCTCAACAACAACCTCGCTGGAAAATTAAAATACCAGCCGAATCTTTCAAGACGAAACCTAGCAGAGCAGTTTCGGCATAAGCAGCAACAAGCAATCACAAAGTTGAGATCATATGAATCGATTTCTCTTTTTTTTTTAGTTTTTTATTTTCTGATATTTGAAGTAATGAAAAGAAACTGAAGAAACTGAATTTTTTTTTGTGTCAATTTTTCGTGTGAATTTTTCCCCTCCTTATTCAATGTGTTGTTTTTCTTTTATTGTGTATTGTGTGTGTATTTATAATGATGGGGTGAGAAGTAGTTTTGGGGGAAAATATTTTGGGGAAGGTTTTGGGGGGAAAATTTTTTAGGCTTTTCAAATGTTTGGCCAATTTGAATTTAAGACCAAGGTTTTACACTTCACTCTTCTTTTTGTTGTTATTTTTTTTCTTTAATTAATTGAAAACCTAAACTAAATTCTTAAATTAATTCAAATTATAAAATTAAGCTAATTTTCTAACTATGTAAAAATGATCATTTTTTGTGATTTTTGATTAATAAAACAATTAACTCAATATAATTAATTGCTAAGTGCAAATTAAACCTAAGGTGGCATGAAATTAAAATGTGACACTTTTTATGGTTTTTCTATGATTTTTTTAAAAATGTTTGAAATGCAACTAAATAAAGAAAAATACCTAAAAATCAATTAAAATTATTTTCGTCTATTTTTAGGAGTTATTTTCATATAGGGCAAAAATCACGTGCTTACAAGTCTTATAAACTGAATCAGATTTTTATTATCTACAAGCAGCATGCAGGCCTGATTCACGCTTCTTATCTGAACTATGTAATAAATCAGTTTGTCCCAAATCTTTAAGTTTTAATTAGACGTTAAACACTACATGCAAGTCATGCTACATTATGTGATATTCTTTGGTTCAAAGGAGGTCTGTCTGAGCCTTTTTATTTGTTTATATGCTTTTCCAAACTTGCTATATGTGTTTTGTTTGTCGCCTTAGTATTTTTACCTTTTGAAACCATAAATAAGCCCAACATCTCCTCCCTTTAGGATTAGTAGTCCCAAATACCTCTGGGGTTGATAGTATTGGGGCGGGTAATAGCATGCAATAAGTGAACGAGACCATTCCATGCTTTAATACCTTAAAGGGGTGGGAAAGGGTAGATATGGATATAATGACCACGTGATAACATCACGCACAGCCCCTCACTGAGGAGTGATTACCGGATGTTGTGTGGGGTGATCCATATTATTAATAAACCTAGGACCCCCTTCCTTTTGTTCTGTTTCTTTTAAATCTTTTAAAACGTTTCTTCTAAGAAAAATCAACTCTCTTTAATTCTTTCCAACTTTGTTTTCTAACCTTTATGTGAAAAATCCCCTATTATTTGAACTCTTACTTGCCTATGTGTTATTTGCACTTAAGTCACAACAATAGCTTGGCCGGGAACCACACTAGCGGATTCTGAAGGGTGCCTAACACCTTCCCCTTGGAATAACTTCAATCCCTTACCCTATCTATGGTTATCCAAATCAAACTCTTATTAATTTCCTTACACACTTAAATCATTAGATGGCGACTCTTCAATTTCAAAAATTCAAATCCCAAAAGGGAACGAGTTGTCCTCCCAAATGTCATAAACCCAATTTTGCGAGAAAAAGGGGCACGACAGCATGGCGACTCTGCTGGGAATTTCTTCTAGGCTTTTACCATTTCAAGCTATTACTGTGACTTTACATTTCTTATATGCCTTTACTTGTTTAATCCTTTTAAGCATTTAATTCCCTCTTCTACTACAAAACTGACTTGTCCTTTTGTTTCTTTCCCTTATTTCCTTTACTGCATTCCTTTATTACTGTTTTAAATTATTGTAGTTATTACCGTATGAACGTGCAAATACATGACAACTTGTTTTAATTATTGCATAAACATGTTTTCAACATCATATTCCACTCGTGCCAAACAAAATACCATAGCAACACTTATAATGAGTGGTTGCGCTCTTTCGATATTAGCACCCCCTAAATCTGAAAAAGACATATTTGCGATAAAACCAGTCGATCAATGGTGTAGTTGACGGTTCTCCGCCTTTCCCTCTTGAGTTGTCCACTCAAGGGTACCAATCTAATACCCCATAGAAACCTTACTCTGTTTAATTGTGCATGCATCATGGTCAAACCTAGCCGAGTCAGTTATGTTGTCCGCATAATGACTCCTTAAGATAGCCTTGTCCAAAGTCCACCGGGTTTTCCTAAAACCCAAACAGACATCATCACGTTCTGTGCATTTATTTGGAGAACTAAATGCTTAATGCTAATTATTGATGTTAAATAGTCGAGTCCAGTGGGGGTAGGGTCTAACCTTTCTATTTTGCAGATAATGAGGCACGAGGTCCCCAGCTTCGGAATGGTTAACATACACACACTTTTGCTCGACTGGTGGAGGAATCTTCCATCAAATGACCAAATCAATGAATGGAAGGAAAGGGCTGTCAAGGCTAGCGAAAAACTAGATTATCTGGAATATAGCCTGCTAGAATTGGAAGGAAAAGTGAGGAAAAGAGTCAACGACTGCTAGAACACTAAGGGAAATGAAGGACATCTGGCGAAGGCATTCTTACTAACAAGCCTACGTGAGCTGGAAGATCTAATCAACGAGAACATTAAACCAGAGGAAGGTCCTTCTGGGACCAAATAGATAGGAGTTTATTTTTTGCTTTTATGAATGTAATAAGGCCAATAGCCATTAGTGACATTTTATTTCCTGTTATTTAGTGTAATTTTGGGATTTTCAACTTCTATCAATAAAATGAGGTATTTAGCATTCTAAGTTTTCCAAAACAACTTGTCGCTAGGCCTACCTCGGGCACAAAGAGGTTCCCCAAATCAGGACACGATTTACATTCTTGTACTATGTGTTTAAATATCGCAACATTTTTCTTATAATCCTCACTAACTTGTTACCTTTTTGTTTTTATTCTTTTGTTTATTACCCTCCCCAAAGGTTAGTTTGTGAACTCTGGCAATGTCATCATATTTTACGAGATCCAGGGGCCCTCCACCTACTCCTCCTCCCAGTCATATTAGACATAAAAACAAAGGAAAAATGGAAGATTCGAACAACTCAACCGAACGGTTAGAAGTCACTTATGGTACTCTGGTCCCCAAGGAAAACGCATCCCAACTAGAACAAAAGCTCTTGAAGTTTTAGGAAGAACTTGATCAAGTCCGAAATTTGGGAAGTATGTCATTTTCCCTCACCACTCCAGAGGTTACTTTCCCAAATACTCCGAATCTTGTACCTCCGCAAAACATCTCAAAGCAACAAAACCATCCCGCTCCTCACCACCACTGCAATACCTTCCTTACCTCAAATAACACCCCACTAATCATCCCAGAACTCCAGAACTCCATAAATGACAACTGCCATACCTAACATAGTACTCCCATCTACGTGGAGACCGGTCCACACTCCACCCAGCCCATCTCAGGCACACCCGAAGCCGATGACAAGGACTTGCTCATTAGAAATCTGGCCGAAGAGCTTAAAAAGTTGACTAGCAGAATTCAAGGTGTTGAAGGTAATGAGGGAATTGAGGGGATAAACTATGAAGTTCTTTGCATACAGCCCGATGTCGAACTGCTCGAGGGGTACAAACCTCCCAAGTTTGAGATGTTTGATGGTACATGGGATCCCAGAGTCCACTTGAGAACATACTGTGACAAGCTGGTCGGAGTGGGAAGAGATGAGAAAATCCGCATGAAGCTTTTCATGAGGAGCTTGAAGGGAAACGCCTTATCTTGGTACATTAGCCAGGATCCGAAGAAGTGGTCGAGCTGGGTAAGCATGACGTTCGATTTTATGGACAAATTCAGGTTCAACATGGAGAATGCACCAGATGTGTTCTATATTCAAAACTTGAAGAATAAACCCACAGAGACCTTCCGTGAGTATGCTACTTGATGGAGGTCAGAAACTTCTAAGGTTAGGCCTGCTTTGGAAGAAGAGCAAACGAACAAATTCTTCGTTCGGGCCCAAGAACCACAGTATTATGAGAGGCTAATGTTGATCGAAAATCACAAATTTTCTGACATCATCAAGCTAGGAGAAAGGATCGAGGAAGGCATCAAGAGTGGTATGGTTACTAATTTTGAAGCCTTGCAAGCTCCCAATAAGGCTTTACGGTCTGGTGGTACGTCCAAGAAAAGGGACGTAGCCCGTATGTGCTATAATGGTTTCACAAAGAACCAAATCCCCTATCAAGTACCAAACATACCCAATACCTCCAATCACATATCAGCCTACCCCAAATTATCAAGCACCCTCACCCTCTTTCCATACTCCACCACCCACTTATCAGTCATCTCCACCTCCTGCATATCAGCCCACTTCACCCAAATAATCCCAACCAAAAAATGTTTACCAAGCCTACAACACCCAACCATCCCACTATTAATCACTTCCCCCACGTCAAAACTTCCCCAGACCTCGACCAAATTTTGACCGCAGACCTCCTAAACAATATACCACCATTGCTGAACCAATTGACCAACTGTACGAAAGGTTCAATGTTGCTGGTTATATGAACCCTATCCCTTACATAACCCCCAAAAACCCTTCTCAGTGGGTCAATCCAAATAAATCCTCTGCATACCATTTCGGCATGAAAGGACATACCATTGATGAATGTCATTTTCTAAAGGATAAGATCCAGGCTTTGATTGATAACAAGATCATTGTAGCAAAGGAGCCTGCTCTGAATGTCCGCAATAACCCTCTGCCAGACTACAAGGGTGGAGGTGTTCACA
Organism: Nicotiana glauca; assembly: GCA_026770625.1. Classification (NCBI taxonomy): domain Eukaryota; kingdom Viridiplantae; phylum Streptophyta; class Magnoliopsida; order Solanales; family Solanaceae; genus Nicotiana; species Nicotiana glauca. The sequence continues at coordinate 19,760 of MU766096.1, read as the reverse complement.
TGATCGAGGTAGAGGATGACTGGGACCCCAAGGGATCAATCGATTTAATCATAGAACGCGACGATCCAAAGAAGCCAGTAGTCACCCTTAATCCGATTGTGGTCCAAATTCAGCCTTCTAGGTATGCCGAGGTAAACATGTTCATGCCACTCGAGTTTGATGTACCATCCTATTTAAAGACGCCATCGCCGATTGAGGTTGAGTTTATGTCACCGGCAAACACACCTACACCCTTTGAAGTTGCAGTCTTACCGCCTAAGGGGCCTGCTCCGTTTGGAGTAAAGATAGCCACGCCAATTCCAGTGGCAATGTTGGCAGTAGTACCATTCCACACAAAGAACATACCTTGGGACTACACAGCCGATGCCAGAAGAAAGGGAAAGGTCAAGTTTGGGGAAACCGTTGCAGTACAGGATATGACAAGAACCGACAGGGTTTATACCCCGGAGCATTTGGCTAAGTCAAGCAAGCAGGCCTCTAATCGGCTAACCATCACTGAAACTGGGCCCGACGATCTCTGGAGAAAGATACAAGCCAAAGAGTACTTAGTCGTTGATCATCTAAACAAAACACCGGCACAGATTTCTATCCTTGCTTTGCTACAAAGTTTCGAAACATACAAGAATGCCTTGTTAAGAGTGCTGACTGAGGCATATGTACCAAGTAACATCACCGGCGAAAAAATGGCAAACATGATAGGCCAGGTATTGGAAAGTCACAAGATCGCTTTTCATGAAGATGAGCTGCCACCAGAAGGGTTGAGTCACAACAAGGCATTGCACATCACCGTGAAGTGAGGAGATTATTTTATCACTAAGATCCTGATTGATGGAGGGTCCAGCCTCAACATTTGTCCGTTGGTGATGCTCAGAACATTAGGAAAAGGGCTGCATGAGATCAAGGATGGGACCATCAACTTCAAAGCATTCGACGGATCCCAAAGGTCTACTATTGGGGAAATTAGCTTGTGTTTGCAAATAGAGCCTACTTGGTCTGATGTTGATTTTCAAGTGATAGACGTACCAACATCTTACAATATGTAGTTGGGACGACCATGGATTTATGCCGCTGGGGCCGTAGCGTCAACATTACATTAGGCAGTGAAGTTTGAGTGGAATCACCAAGAGGTGATCATTCACGGCGACAGTAGCAATCCCATATACAGTCGCTAGACCATTCCAGCAATTGGAGAAAGAATAAGGATATGCGGGGAAACTTACCACCATATCGAGCGAGTCAACGCCATTGACAAGGACAAATGGTGGGATAAAAAATTGAAAGCATATTGAACTGGAGCGGGTATGAACCTGGCAAGGGACTTGGCAAGAACCTCCAAGGAATCGCTAAGCCTATCAAGCTCAAGAAATATGGCACAACCTTCAGATTGGGATATGAGTATACTTGGGAGGAATTCAACCACTGGTCGCCATCATGGCGCGATCCTTACTATCCTTTGGAGCAGCCAATACCCTATTTGGAGCAGACTTTCAGTCCGACCAAGGTTATCTACGGGTTAGAAGAAGAGGAAGCACTGGCAACAGTGAGGAATTTGTTCCTGGAAAACGATGATATGGATTGTTGTGTCATTTTCGAGGAGGAGGGGGAGGAAGGCCCTTCCATACAGGCTGTAAGTGGAGGGGCATGCCTCAATAATTGGATTATCAGAACCACCGGAGCCCAGTGAGCCTCGGGGTAGCAAGGCTGAACAATTTTACTAGTTTACTTTCCTTTCGCATTTTTATTTTTTTGCAAGAAAGAGCTCCAATATTCAAAAATAGTTATGGAATTTACCAAAGCATTTTGGTTTTCTTATAGATCTTACTCTTATTATTTTCTCTCATTACTTTACTTATACAACATTACTATTACTTATCTTGATGAACCAATTACTGTGACATGCAACGAGACAACGCAACAAACAAACATAGATTCAGAGAAAGATGATATACCGGAAAAGATTATTAAAGAAGTTGAGAATTTTGAGAACAGACCTAAGTCCAACCTGGACGAGACTGAGATTGTTAACCTGGGAGATGCAAAAAACATCAAAGAAACACGAATCAACGTTCATTTGTCACCATCAGAAAAGGAAGAATACATAGAGTTTCTAAGAGAATATGAGAACATATTCGCCTGGTCGTACGACGACATGACTGGTCTGAATACATCTATTGTGGCTAACTAATTGCCAACCGATCGAACCTGTCCGCCAGTAAAACAGAAGCTCAGAAAGTTCAAGCCACATATGAGTTTGAAAATCAAGGAAGAAGTCACTAAGCAGGTCAAAGCTAAGGTTCTCAGGGTAGTGGAATATCCAATATGGTTAGCCAACTTGTGCCAGTATCGAAGAAGGACGGGAAGGTTAGAGTCTATGTTGACTACCAGGATGTCAACCGGGCCAGTCCAAAAGACGACTTTCCCTTGCCCAACATACACATCCTAATTGACAATTGCGCCAAGCACGAGTTGCAATCATTTGTAGATTGTTTCGCGGGGTATAATCAGATCTGGATGGATGAAGAAAATGCTGAGAAAACGGCTTTCATTACGCTATGGGGAATGTACTGATCCAAGATGATGCTATTTGGATTAAAGAATGCAGGGGCCACCTACATGAGGTCCAAGACTACTATTTTCCATGTTATGATACATAAGGAGATCGAAGTATATGTGGGTGATATCATCATGAAGTCCAAGAAAGCCACTGATCACATGGAAGATCTGAGGAAGTTTTTTAATAGATTGCGAAGGTACAACTTAAAATTGAATCCCATAAAATGTGAAACTGGGGTTCCAACTGGAAAATTGCTTGGGTTCATTGTGAGTCGCCGGGGAATAGAAATGGATCCACTGAAGATCAAAGCCATTCAAGAATTGCCACCGCCAAGGAATAAGAAGGACGTAATAAGCTTCCTAGGGAGACTTAACTACATCAGCCGGTTCATAGCACAATCTACAGTTATCTGTGAGCCGACCTTCAAGATATTGAAGAAGGATGCCACCACCGAATGGACTAATGACTGCCAGAAAATTTTTGAAAGAATCAAGGAATACTTGTCAATGCCACCAGTCTTGGTCCCGCCTGAACTAGGGAGACCTCTGCTACTCTACATCTCAGTGTTGGATGGTGCCTTTGGTTGCGTCCTGGGGCTGCATGATGAGACACGAAAGAAAGAACATGCCATTTACTACCTCAGAAAAATTTCACTCCATACGAGGCCCGATAATCTCTGTTAGAACGCACCTATTGTGCTTTATCTTGGGCAGCCCAGAAGCTGAGGCACTAATTCTATGCCTATACTACATATCTCATATCAAGGATGGATCCTTTGAAATACATCTTTCAAAAGCCAATGCCCACTGGCAAGCTCGCCAAGTGGCAAATCCTGTTGAGTGAATTCGACATTGTCTACATGACTCAAAAAGCAATCAAGGGACAGGCACTGGCATATCACCTGGACAAAAACCCTGTGGATGGAGAATACGAACCCCTGAAAACGTATTTTCCTAACGAAGAGGTATCATTCATAGGAGAAGATTGCAGAATCCTATGGCGGGTGGAAGATGTTTTTCGATGGAGCAGCAAATTTCAAAGGAGTCGGCATAGGGGCAGTCCTAGTATCAAAAATCGGTCAGCATTATCTAGTGTCTGCCAAACTCAGATTCCTGTGCACTAATAATATGGCTGAGTACAAAGCCTACATCTTAGGGTTCAAGATGGCCATTGACATGAACATCCAAGAGTTGCTAGTAACTGGGGACTCAGACCTACTCATACATCATGTACGAGGAGAATGGGCGACCAAGAATTCCAAGATACTCCCTTATCTGCACCATATGCAGGAGTTGAGAAAGAGGTTCACAAAGACAGAGTTCCAGCATGTTCCCAGAATCCAGAATGAGTTTGTGGATGAATTGGATACCCTATCGCCCATGATACAGGATCCAGATACGAACTTCATTGATCCTATTCCGGTGAAAATCCACAATCATCCAGCTTATTGTGCTCATATCGAAGAAGAAGCAGATGGAAACCCTTGGTTTCACGACATCAAGGAATATTTGGCAAAAAGAGAATACCCAGAGCTTGAAATACTACTCAGAAGCACACAATTCGAAGATTGTCCAACAATTTCTTTCATATCGGAGGAATTCTGTATAGGAGGATTCCGGATTTGGGATTACTAAGGTATGTCGACACAAAAGAATCATCTAAACTGCTAGAGGAAATTCGTGTTGGGACCTGATATGAATGATTTTGTCTTAGCAAAGAAGATCCTCCGAGCTGGTTACTTCTGGATGACTATGGAGACGGACTGCATCCAGTACGTCCAGAAATGCCACCGCTGCCAGATACATACAGATATGATAAAGGTGCCACCAAATGAGCTTAATGCAACATTCTCACTGTGGCCTTTCGCCGCTTGGGGAATGGATGTTATTGGTCCAATCGAGCCGGCCGCTTCCAACGGGCACAGGTTCATCTTTGTGGCAATCGACTATTTCACCAAATGGGTCAAAGCAGCATCTTACAAAGCAGTGACTAAGAAAGTCGTGGCAGACTTTGTCTGCGACCTTATTGTTTGTCGGTTCGGGATCCCAGAATCGATCATCGCTTATAATGGCTCCAACCTCAACAGTGACTTAATGAAAGCTATGTGTGAAACCTTCAAGATCAAACACAAGAATTCCATAGCCTATAGGCCCAAGATGAATGGAGCCGTAGAAGCTGCCAACAAAAATATCAAAAAGATATTGAGGAAAATAATAGAGAAGCATAAGCAATGGTACGAAAAACTATCATTCGCTCTATAGGGGTATCGCACCACAGTCCACACGTCAACTGGGGCAACTCCATATATGTTGGTTTATGGTACAGAGGCAGTCATTCCCGCCGAAGTAGAAATTCCTTCCTTAAGGATCATACAATAAGCTGAGCTCGACGACGCAGAATGGGTAAGAAGCCGCTACGAGCAGCTGGCTCTTATAGATGGGAAGAGAATGAATGCAGTTTGCCACAGTCAGCTTTATCAGAATAGAATGTCCATAGTCTTCAACAAGAGAGTCAAACCAAGACGGTTCACACAGGGGCAGCTGGTGTTAAATAAAATTTTCCTACATCAAGATGAAGCCAAAGGGAAATCTCTCCCAATTGGCATGGTCCATACATGGTTCATCGGGCTCTGATAGGAGGAGCCCTTATACTTGCAGAAATGGGTGGAGAATTTTGTCCAAAACCAATCAACTTAGATGCAGTCAAGCGCTACTATGTGTAATCTTATGTTTTCCTATATGATGTAATTTGAGCTACGTCTGACCTGATTTCCGTTTAAGAGGGGATACGTCGGCAGCCTTATGGGTTCAGTCACAATTCAATAAAATTTTCATTTCCCCCCGCAATTGGAAACTGAGGCAGAATTTTGAGGAGGACCCTCAAAATTCTGAAGTAACTTCAGCCGATCATCGCAAGCAACAGTCAGAAGCAGCAACCCAGTAAACTGGGGTAGAATTTTGAGGTGGACCCTCAAAATTCTGAAGCGAGAGAGGTTGCAATGTCCTGAACCACGTCACAGTTTTCGATTCATCAAAAAACTATTTCTTAAATATATACTCATGTCATATTTTTTACAAACTCATGCATGTCTGTCACCAAAATTGCTTTGTTTAGCAACGCTACCCTAATGATACACACAGGATCACTGAAAACAGATCCAATCAGATCAAGCAAAGTCATCAGGGATACGAACTAACCTTTCCCATTTCCAAAACTCACAATTTTTTTTGGATGCAGGCACCCAAGTCGCAAAATCATAGAATATAGTATACACTCATACTGTTCAGGAATACAACTCTCAGAACCGTCACACCTATTCACAATTGCTATCCGCACACAATATACCTAGCAGCCACAATATCAGCTATCAGCTAAGAAATTTTATTACTATTCTTCTTTTATCTCTTGCATAAGGCTACTATTCTGCCTTCCAAGACTAAGCTCTATCTCCATCTGCATTCTTGCATTGCATAAGGTTACCATTCTGCCTTTTGAGACTAAGCTCTTTCTCCATCTGCATTCTTGCATTGCATAAGATTACCATTCTTCCTTTTGAGACTAAGCTCTATCTCCATCTGCATTCTTGCATTGTATAAGGCTACCATTCTGTCTTTCGAGACTAAGCGTTGTCTCCATCTGCATTCTCAACATTGCATAAGGCTACCATTCTATTTTCTGAGACTAAGCTCTGTCTCCATCTACATTCTTGCATTGCATAAGGCTACCATTCTGCCTTCCGAGGTTAAGCTCTACCTCCACATGCATCGGCTGAAAGATCGCCACTTTATTTACACCTGCATCGGCTGAAAGATCGCCACTTTATTTACACCTGCATCGGCTGAAAGATTGCCACTTTATTTACATCCGCATTGGCTGAAAGATTGCCACTTTATTTACACCTGCATCGGCTGAAAGATCACCACTTTATTTACATCTTGCATGGCTGAAAGATCGCCACTTTATTTATTTCTTACGTAGCTGAAAGATCGCCACTTGTTGCGTTTCATGGGCTGAAAGATCGCCACTTATTGCATTTCATAGGCTGAAAGATCGCCAATCTGTCCAAAGGCATCATTGTTCGGAGGCACCATTTTCATAGCCCGAGAACATCATGCCATGGCCTGAGGACCCCTTTTAATCTCTTGCATATCATTATTCAAAGGCATCATAGTTCGGAGACATCATTCTCATAGCCCGAGAGCATCATTTCATAGCTTGCGAATCCTTTATTATACGCTTCATGGCTCGGAACATCATGGTCTGAGGACGTCATCCTAACCGTCCAAAGACAACATTCATGGTCCGATAGGAAATTGCATCATGTTTAAATCTTCGCACAATATACACTTGTATTGCTTATTTACAGGTAAACCGGCAAGCAACGACCATCTCAGTAGGAGCAATCCTGCTCCGGTTCCCGCAGCCCTATTAGACTTTAACCATCCATCCCAACCTAAATATCGCGTCCGTTCTTGAAAAATCTCCATCGGCTTATTCCGACGACGGAACCTGAACTACACATGGCCTGATTCCTGTAAGACCAGGAATATGTAGGAAGCTCAGGAACCAGAGCATGGTCAACCTCTTCAAACTATTTTGTTCGGTCAAATTGGTCATCATATCTTTACCCGACAACTCTTTCATCCTTCCCGGGTAAAGAGGGGCAACTGTTGATATCCAATTTTTTCTTGTATATTTTTATATGCAAAATACTTTCAAAATAGCATATTTATGCGTATATAAGTATGTCCAAATGTTTTATTATTTTTTCCTAATTTTTAAAAGATTTTTAAATTAATTTATTGCCCTATTTTATCAATAAAAATCAATAATTATTCCCCAAATTATTATTTTGGTGATTCATTTTTTGTATTTTTATATTTATACCAAAATATAGCTAAGCCAATTTTTGCACATTTTTTACCAATTTATTTAGTATTTTAAAGCTAAATTGTATATAATTGCAATATTAGCCTATTTTCAGAATTAATTGCGTTTATAATTACAAAATTAATTCCAATATTTTTTATTTAATATTTACATATTATTAATTAATTTAGTACCTTTAATTTTATTTCCAAAAATTATTTTATTATTTTTTATAAATAAAAAAGGGGAAAAGTGGCTATTTAAATACTAGCCCTACTTATTTCAATTTTAGCCTAAATCATCCCCCCAATTAAACCCAATTTCAATCCCAAATTGCCCGGCCAAATTCTTAAATTACCCGCCCCTGACCCAATTAAATACAACCCGCCTGGCTCCCCGTTTAATGCAGGCCATTGATCAAAATGATCAACGGCCATGCTTCATTCTTTCCTTTTTTAATTTGCCAACCCCCCTAACCCTAATCATTTCTCACCTACCAGCTACCTCTGACACCCCTCCACTCTCAAACTCTCTCGAATATTCTCAAACCCTAGCCGCCTCTTACCATCTCTGCCCTAAAATCCACCGGAATCTATGGCCTCCAAGGCTACGAGAGTCCTACACTGGCCTCCTATGGCTCCTACGTGCATGATCTCTGAAGATTCAAGGCTTGACCTTGAAGGTTCATACCCAGACCTCTCCCGATTATAATTTCCACGGTTATCTCTGGCGTTGCTCCGGCATACCATGATTGTTTAAGCCTGATTCTGACATCTCCGACTCAGATCAATGACCTTTCAAAGCCTTTCTCATCTTTAGGGTTCTTCTGAAACCCAAACCTTTCGAGTTCTTCTCTGATTTCTTTAGATCCGTTGTGTATCTACGCTTTCCCTGAGCTTTCAAATGATTTCCCTAACTTTTCTTTCAAAAAATTACTTTCAAAACCTTTCTTTTCCGATCTAGGGTTTTCTGAAAATGTTTAAGTGTTTTATGAATTTCTTTTCTTTCGTGTGTATTTGCCTCTGTGTTGTTCTTGTATTCTCTTTTTTCGTGTTCTTATATGCTTCTCTTACTATGTTTTCCTATATTATGGCCTCATATGCTTTTCTACTGTGCTCGTATGTTTTTCTTCTATCACGTTCTTGTATGTTCTTCTACTGTGTTTTCTATTCTATGTTCTCGTATGCTTTTCTATTATGTTCTGGTATTTTCTTCTAACATGCTCTGGTATATTTCACCTACTATATCTTTTACTATGTTCTTAATGTTTTACTATTTTTCTTCTACTGAACCTTTTTTAAGTTACTTCTAAAAGATCCTCTTAAGCATGCTTTCCTACTGTTCTTAATAGTCTTTTCTCATTATGCTTCGAATTAGTTTCTTCCACTCTATTTGCTTCGAACCATTCTACTGTGTTTGTATGTTACTTTGCTATCATGTTTCTCATGAGTTCTGTTGCTGAAAGAAGCATGTTATAAGTTTAAGTTCTTTTCTGAAACCCCTAAACATGTTTTGATTTAATTTCTCGCCCTCTCATCTTTGCTTCATGATTTGCTTGAACTAGGGTTTTTATTTTAGAACCCCTAACTCTTTCAGACCAACTTCGAGTTTGGACATCCATTTTTGCATATGATTCTGGATTTTTACTAAACTCTTCTACACTGGATTTTCTATTGATGACATGACAATTTTCTTTCATGCTTAACATGTTCGTATGCTCTTTATATATGAGGAACTTCCCTTTAAAGTGGTTTTCAAACTTGTGATTAATTCAGATTAATCCCTTCTAAATAGGTCTAATTGATCCCCTTTCCATTGTTTGCTAATTTCCCTTAAGTTAAAATCCTTTCCCATCTTTTGACTTGGTTCATTCATACAAATCTCAGACCTTGTGATGTATTGGGTGTTAATTGATTTTCTTACCTTATTTGTACAAACCGTGTACTTCAAAACCTTATCCTTAAATAACCTTTTTATGTATTTGCCCTTAATTGCATGTTGTGCACAAAGTGTTCATTCAATTTCTTTCCTTAATTGGTTTTCACCCGTTTGAATCTAAATCCCTTAATTAAAGGGAGTCTTGTGTAATTGATTGATAATCAGTTCTTCAACTATTTTCTTACCTTATTTCTGCCTGATTTTTACACTATAAAAGGCACGCCTCTTTTTCCCAAACATACGATCAACAATCCTTCACTACACACTTCACAATCCTTCTGAATTCTTACTTACACATAATAGTACTCTCTCTTCTTGTCTGCACTGTGGCTTTTACAAGACTACTGCATTTTCTCTATTTGTTTCTTTGCAACTGGTATGTCCTAATTTAAGTTTCAGCATCACCACAATTGTTTATTTACAGCTTTTATCCATGTCTACTTTATTGTTTCTATAGAGTTCAACATTTTAATTAAGTATGCTCATATCTTTTTGCCTGTTTCTGTTGTGAATCCTTGATCCCCTACCCTATTACCCCTATGTGTTTGTGAGTTGTGGCTTAAGGCATGGAAATGTGAGTTATTGCCCATGAATTAAGTTTAAACCAACGGGGGTCTTAACCTCTATATAAACATGCTAGAGGGTGTGCCAGCATATCCTATTGATGGGTATGCCCATTAGCCTGCTTTTCTTTGCTCTTGCAAATTCCCCCATTCCCCATCCCTTATGTGTATTAATGTGAATTGTTTCCCTTTTCCTTTTCCGCTTTCAGAATTCCATTTCTACACTTACATTCTCTCTTAGTTCCTAAGTTCTGCCCCCTCTTGTGAGCCTTGCCTTGGGACCTTGAGTTTTCTCTGAACTTGGACACTTGAGGGATGGCCTTTCCACACTGCACTATGTCTTAATCTGGTATTGTATTTGGGGTGTAAGCACTGCACGGAGTTCATGTGAGACTCTTAGAGAACTTTGACACACCCCAAATGGGAGAAAGGCTTTGAAATCTGATCTTTTGGGGTTGGTTTACTTCATACTTCAGACAAAAAGTCTGAATCAGGCTCTCCTGGGTTGTACTTTTAATTTCTGATATATTTTTCTTTACTTTACTTCTTTGGGCTGTAATAACTTTGTAATAAAACTCTCGGGGACGGCTAGTGAAAAGGGAGGGGTAACCGTGTATACAAAAGGAGTAGATATCATGTCTATAGGAATTTCTGCATTCTTTCATATGGATACCATGTCTATAAGAATCCCACATGCTCACATATAGATATCATGTCTACGGGAATTTTTGCATTCCCACATGTAGATAACCTGCCTATAGGAATATCTAATTCTAGCATTCTCATATGTAGATAATATGCCTATAGGATTTCTAGTTTCATCATTCTCATATGTAGATAGTTAGGACTGTTCACGGTTTGACGGAAAACTGATCCAAATCAAAAACCAAACCAAACCGATATTTTTCTTGATTTGGATTGGTTTTGGTTTTAAATTTTAAAAATCAATAATATTTGGATTGGTTTTGGTATTATTACAAAAAATCGAAAAATAAACTGAATCAAACCGATTAATTATATACTAAATTTAATAATTATTTATATACATTATAATATCTTTTTCTAAATAATTTTAAATATTTTATGCAATTTAATTATTATTTTAAATTTTGATTTATCCTACTTATATATTAAAAGATTGCTTAAGCCCAAAATAATAGGAATCGGCCAATTTTCTTTTCCTTAAAAGACTCCAATTCTCTAACCCTCCGCACATATTTTGCCTAACAGAAGAGTTAAAAAAACCCTACCACAAGATTAATGAAAGCAAAATCAAATTGCAGGACTATAGTGGCTAAAACTTGAGAAAGCAAACTTTTAGTTTATTTTTTTGTTCATTCTTTTCATATAAACAGGTAAATAAACTTTCAGTTCTGAAAGAAATATATAAAAAAAGCATAAACTTAGCAAATTAATTTCAGATTATTGTCTAGTGTTGTTTAACTATTATCGACTTATCATTAGCTTACTAAGAACTGAAAACCGAACCACACCAATAACAACCAAATCAATGGTTTGTATTTAATTTGGTTTGGTTTTGGTTTTAAAATTATAAAAACAAAACCGATCAAACCGAACCGTGAACACCCCTATAGATAGCATGTATAGGATTTATGCATTCCCACGTGTAGGTAACCTGCCTATAGGAATTTCTAATTTCAGCATCCTCACATGTAGATAACATATCTGTAGGATTTCTGCATTCTCATATATAGATAACATGTCTATAGGATGCACATGCATGTAGAAAATATGCCTATAAGTCCTCTTGCATATCCACTTCTCACTAGGCAAGCATGTTTATAGGTCTTAATAACCAAATACAATCAGATGTCACGTTCATAATAAAATGCAATACCTAGATATCATGCTGTAGGACTTCTGTATTTCTCTATGTCTATAACAGTGTTTTAAAGTCGACAAAGGCATAGAAAGCATGCCTATAGGAGTTAATCAAATTTGAATCGCCTCACTCGTTCATAAGTCTAAAATCAGCAATAATAATATATTACTACCTGCAGAGCTTATGATCTTTTTGCTCAAACTCGCCCTTCTTTAATAACTGACAATCAGTACGTAATCAGCTCGAATCCTTGTTTCTGAAATCTGTAGATATCATGCATATAGGAATCTCGTCCAACACTTAGGCAAGCCCTAGGATAAGTCTTATAAACCGAATCAGATTTTTATTAGCTACAAGCAGCATGCAGGCCTGATTCGGGCTTCTTATATGAACTATGTAATAAATCAGTCTGTCTCAAATCTTTAAGTTTTAGTTAGACCTTAAACAGTACATGCAAGTCATGCTACATTATGTGTTATTCTTTGGTTTAAAGGAGGTCTGTCTGAGTCTTTTTATTTGTTTATATGCTTCCCCAAACTTGCTATATGTGTTTTGTTTGTCGCCTTAGTATTTTTACCTTTTGAAACCACAAATAAGCCTAACATCTCCTCCCTGTAGGATTAGTAGTCCCAAATACCTCCGGGATTGATAGAATTGGGCCGGGTAATAGCATGAAATAAGTGAACGAGACCATTCTGCGCTTTAATACCTTAAAGGGGTGGGTAAGTGTAAATATGGATATGATGACCACACGATAACATCACGCGTAGCCCCTCATTGAGGAGTGATTACCGGATGTTGTGTGGGGTAATTCATATTATTAATAAACCTAGGACCTCCTTCCTTTTTCTTTGTTTCTTTTAAATCTTTTAAAACGTTTCTTCTAAGAAAAATCAACTCTCTTTAATTCTTTCCGACTTTGTTTTCTAACCTTTATGTGAAAAATCCCCACTTATTCGAACTCTTACTTGCCTATGTGTTATTTGCACTTAAGTCACAATAAGAGCTTGGCCGGGAACTACATTAGTAGATTCTGAGGGGTGCCTAACATCTTCCCCTTGGAATAACTTCAAGTCCTTACCCTATCTCTGGTTATCCATATCAAACCCTTCTTAGTGTCTTAATGCACTTAAATCATTAGGTGGCGACTCTTCAATTCCAAAATCCAATTCCCCAAAGGGAACGAGTTGTCCTCCCAAATGTCATAAACCCGATTTTGCGAGAAAAAGGGGGCGTGACAACCTACAGCTAAACCGTTAGTTCCCCAACAACGATGCCAAAATTTGATCACGCCCAACTATGCATTATAAAAAGGACTAAGCGATCGTTGTAAATATAATCCGATTTGTAAGTCCGAAGTCGAATTCCATGGAGAACTAAGGCTTAGCTACAGTTGCTCAATATCGCTAAGAAACACAAGTCCAAACAATTTCCTAATTATAAAGATTATAATATTTATTTTTATCTAATTAACTAACAAATATTAGAAAGAAGTAAAACTATCAATTAACAAGGATAAGGATTGGAGACAAGATTAAGGTGGTCTAGAGTTATGATTTCTCATATTGTCGGAATCTTTTTCGCTACATTTTCTATAAATTTGCCTAAGTTTTCTCTACCGATCATGAGCACTTTGACTATCGTAACTCTCTCCCGAGTAATTACCACAATTTTGCTAGACATATCCTCCCGAATTACGCTAGCTGGCATTGAGTAAGGCTCACTCGGATCGCACCAAGGTTTCGTTATCCCTAATCCCACCTTTAAATCCTCCGTATTGATCCCTCATATACGTTAGGAGTGATGTTATTCAACAAATACCTAAATATGCACTCTCTCCCGAGTAATACACACTAAATAGGCACAATTAATTGAGAGCTCTTCAACCAACCACAATATAAATGTAGTTGAATAATTACAGAAAAAGCTACAACAATTCTATATTAACGTAATAGGAAAATTGTCCTCCAATAGGTTCCATCAAAACCCTAGATAACAAATTAACTATTCACAATAGCATGCATAACTACAATATTAGAATTCATAACCAATAATAAAAATATGAAGAAGGAAGTGAAAAACTCGTAGAAGAATTCTCTGCCTTGCTCCTAGTGTGCTCTTGCCTCCTTAGGTCGAATCTCCCGGTATCCTAGGTTTAAGTTATGTCAGAAGTTCTTCTAAAAACAAGTCTCCTCTTTTTAGGCGAGTCTGACTTCATATAGGTTAAGGTTAGTCGCTTTTTTAATTACAAAATTGGCCTTGGATTATTTTTTTCGGAAGCACGTGCGCGTCCGCGGATCAACTGCGGGATTAACCGCGCATTTTACCCAGTGTTCTGCCTAACTTGCGCGGCCAGTGCGCTGCCGCGGATCGACCGCGCACCTGGAGGAGTTTCGACCTTCTTTTTTTTCTTTCTTCTTTTGTGCGCACTAACCTCTGATTGGCCTTCATTGCTCGATATTAACTCCAAAATACTATTTAATATCCTCATAGCCTGAAATTGCTCCTACAAGGCATAAATTTCTTAATTAGAGAAATTTGATATTATTTAAGATTCAAATATCAATTAAGTGCAGCTAAGTTAGCGTAATTGGTAACTAAATAATATTATTATAGCCGACTATCAATTTCCTAACAAATCTTGGCTTCACATAATGAAATGATCTACCTTTATGTCTTAATAAGAAAAGTACCTCTTAGACTCAGATGTCAACTTCGTAGAAATGACATCAGGTAGTCACTTTTAAGTATGTTGATTAAAATATATTCACAATTTACTATATATTTAAAGATTAGCCAATTTTGCTCAAACATCAGGGCACAACATCCTAGAGTTTAAACTTCAAATTTCAAACTTTAGGACATCGTATCCTAAAGTTCAAACATTATGCCCAGAAGTTTGAATCTTATGTCCTGAAATTTAAATTAGTAGTTCAAATATTCAAGATAATTTGTCTTGAATTTCAAATTGACAGCTCAAAAATTCAGGACACTACCTGAATTTCCAAATTCAGGATACTTAGTCTTTAAGTTTGGATCAATTGACTAATCTTTAAATACATTATAAATTATGAACATATTTTAATAGCGGGATTAAAAGTGGATATTACTGCACTTCGAACACTTATTTCATGCATTGTAGCAATCCCGCACATTCATTCAAATGATGAAGGCCAATGGGCTAACTAGTCCATCTGAAAACTATTGCGACTCAACCACCGAAAAAAAGGAGAAAACTACCCTCTATAGCCCTTCAAAATTTTATTAGCCAATGTTTTACCCAAGCCTTTAGGCCCAATTTATTGACAAATTAAATCCACTATTCCCAATGCACTTGTGCTCCCTTTCAACCGCATGCTTCTCCTCTCTCTCTCTCTCTATCTCTCTCTCTCTCTCTCTCTCTCTTCTCATCTTCTCCAATCTTCAATCCTCCATCTTTCCCTTTCTTCTTATCTTTTCCCTTCTTCAGTCCCTCCTTTTTTTCTTTTCTTCTCCTATAGCGACACCTACACGCATTTTTTTTTAAAATTTTCTCTTTTTTCTTTGCGATCTCCTCCTCTTTTACTTAGATACAGAAATATCTATCTTATTTTAGTAATTTCTAGCAAAAATCCGGCGGTGGTTGTCGCTTTTATCGCTTTTTGTCCACTTTCAAATATAGTATTGCATGATATTTTTTCGGATGACTTTTGCAAGAAGATGAGAAGTAGAGAAAATAAAATAGCCGCTGGCGGAGAAAATCTTTTTCCGGCCAAGTTCGGTGTCCTCCATTATCGTCAACGCTCCTTTATTTATACACCGTGTAATCATTGTATAATAATTGTTTAATATAGTGTATAATCGGCGTGTATACATATACACTAATGATAAATTTATTATACACATATTATACAAAACTGGATGAAGATAAAGGTAGCAGAAATGAGGATGTTAAGATGGATGTGCGGGCATAGTAGGATGGATAAGATCAGGAATGATGTTATTAGGGAGAAGGTGGGCGTGACTTCCATTGATTATAAGATGCGGGAAGCAAGGCTCAGGTGGTTTGGGCACGTTCAGAGAAGAAGCCTAGATGCCCCGGTAAGAAGGTGTGAACGACTGGTTGTGGAGGGCTCGAGAAGAGGTAGAGGGCGGCCCAAGAAGTATTGGGGGGAGGTGATAAGGTGGGATATGACGATGCTCCAGATTTCCGAGGACATGGCACTTGATAGGAACTCGTGGAGGTCGAGTATTAGGGTTATAGGATA
>MU766093.1:26925-57689 GCA_026770625.1 Nicotiana glauca | reverse complement strand
ATATTAGGCCTAAATTAAATATTTATGCCAAAAATGTGAAAATTCTCGGGGAGGGTCAAAAATCACGTGTTTACACTACCCCCCTCAAATGAATGCTGGCATTGTCCCCAATGCCAACTACCCAAAATAAAGCACCAAAAAGATAATAAAGAAGGATATAGAGACTCCTTATGACCTGTCTATCTGCATGGGCTCCTGAGTGGCCCCTAGGTCCTCGCTGTGGTCGGGAACCTCAAACTGATTCCCTGTGGGCTGCTGCTCTGCTGCTGCGGCCTAGGCCTGGACCTCCAAATTTCTAATTGAAGTATTGTGAGAAGCCAATTGTGCATCGGAGTCCGCATTCTTTTTCATCATTTGTTCGAACATCATTTCAATTCTACCTATTTCATTGTTGGATTAACTAATATGAGTTTTTCTTCATCTATTTCTTGCTTTTCTTCTTTAAATATGAGTAGCTGGACCCATAAGCTAGATTTGTAGCTCAACCCTAGTGTGGGAAATTGATGGGTCTTGTAATTTAGGGCTAAATTGATTATGGGTATTTGTTATTTGGGCCAATTTCATGGTAAATTGCTGAATTAGTGGTTGCAAACACTAGTTTGTGTTGAGTTGACTTGAGCTCTTCTTGAGAAAGAGAGCCTAAGTCTCCGAAATTGGTCCAACAAGGAATTGGGGCGTAGTAAAGAGATTGATAGCCCTATTAAAGGGTTAAACCTCTAGAGAGTAATACCCGACTTGAATCCTAGTTGCTTGTGCAAATTTGCATACCCAATTGATCTTGAGAAATCCAATTCGGGCAAAATCACTAGAACCACCGAGAGGTGTAGAGTGGGTAAGGTCGTGCAACGGTTATATCATACTCCCTAAATATGTCAAACATGCCTTAGATTCAAATACCCGTCAACTGACCACCTAGGCAGAAGTCACTACCCTAGTGCCTTTTAAACCATTTGAACAACCCGTAGCATTATAACTCTTAGCTTATTCTAATTTATATTAGCATAGTAGTTAATAAAATTAGAAGTTAAACAAAAATCCCAAAAATGATTAGAAGTGTAATTTGGAACACATACGGAATTCTACACTAGTTAAATACTCGATTCCAAATTCTAGCTCTCTGTGGATATCGATCCCGACCCTAAATCGGGTAAAAGTTGCTTCGGCCCTCTCTCGCTACTTAATTAGTAGCGCGGAGTAGGTCACGATCATTGTACCCGGAAGCATCGAGGAAACTCATCAACTCGTGCCCGGCCATCGCATCAATTATTTTATCAATGTTTGGCAACAGAAACGAGTCTTTTGGGCACACATTATGTAGATCCTTATAGTCTACGCACATGCAAAATTTATTATTCTCATTTGAAACTACCACTATGTTAGCAAGCCAGTCAGGATACTTTACCTCTCGGACTAAACCGGTATGAAGCAAACGAGTTACCTCTTCATTGACGAATTTGTTACTGACCTCAACACCAGGGCATTTTTTTTGCCTCACCAGAGGGATGTTAGGATCCAGGCTTAGTTTTTGCAGGGCCACTTCTGGCGGGATACCTGTCATATCTGCATGCGACCATGCAAAGCAGTCAACATTAAATTTAAGAAATTCAATAAATTCTGACCTGAGCTCGGCGTTGAGTCTTGTAACCAAGTGGAATTTCCTCCCAAGAAATTCTCAAATAATGCGACTTGCTTGAGTTCTTCCATTATCGATTTGGTTGTGTCTGTATCTTCTAGTACTTGAAAATATCTTGGCACCTGATAGGATACCGATGACTCCTCCATTTGTTGACTTTGTTTTGCTCAGGAGCAAGCGTCGGTTCCTGTAATTGCTATGTCGCATGCTCCTTCCCTTTTCTACTGGAAACTGATATCACATTCATATCCCTTGACGCCGGTTGGTCACCCCTTATCTGTTTAATTCACTTCGGATGTTGGGAATTTCATGAGTTAATGGTATGTTGACGGTACAACCTTCTTCTCGTGCAACCATGGCCTCCCAAGAATGATATTGTATCCCATATCACCATCTACTACTTCAAAAAAGGATTGTTTTCATTACCCTTTCGGCATTTGTGGGAAGCAAGATTTCCCCTGGGGTTTTTGCACATTCTAAATTGAACCCAGTGAGGAGCTTTGTGGCCGGAATTATGCTTCTGATTAATTTAGCTTGTTCTAGCACTCTCCATTGGGTAATGTTGGCTGAACTACCTGGGTTTACCAAAATGCGTTTAATATTAAAATCTAAGACATTAAGAGAGATTACCAGGGCATCATTGTATGGCAGTAAGAGTCTATCTGCGTCCTCCTCTATGAATGTGATGACTTCTTCAGTGACTTCCCAAAGTCTCTTTGTATGGGTCATCATACCTTCGTCTTTTTCACTGCCGAGAAAGTTACACCATTAATCTCATTCTCCCTGAAAATCATGTTGATCGTCATATGAAGGGGATCTTCTCCTTTTTCGAGGGTTCCGCATTATCCTGGTTGCGACTGTAGTTGTTCTTTCCCCGAACGCATAAGAATTCTTTGACATGGCCATTTTTTAGTAACATCTCCACTTCCTCGTGCAGATGCCGGTAGTCCCTAATCCGGTGGTCGTTGGTCCCATGGTAGTCGCACCATAAATTAGGATTCCTTTGACTAGGGTCAGATCTTATTTGCTTCGGGAAACATGCTTCCTTAATTCCTTATAGCCGACACTTATTCCACTATGCTGATGTTGAAGTTGTATTCGGATAGCCTGGGGTAGGCGGAGTCTTAGGAGCCCCATACCTCTTTGTCCTGCAATGATTTGCTATTTCAGCCACGATCAACTGCCCTATCGCTAGCAAATCTATTCGCCGATCGAAAAACTCTATCGCATCCTTCGGCCCTTTCACAAAGCAAAAGCCGACCTTTAGAGGACCGTGGATATATGTCGAAATCATCCTTCAATTTCTCCTTATTCTTTTCCAATCCCGCCCCTTGTTTGATGCCGAAAAACTGAGTTGGTCGTCCTCAATTCTTATCTTTGACTCGTACTGGTTGTGAACATCCGCCCATGTTGTTGCTTGGATTCGAGCAGACTTTCCTTCAATTTCCGGGAAGCGTCGAACTTCTCGGATTCAACCCTTTAGTAAATGCTTCAGCTACCCATTCGTCCAGCCCGGCCGGTAATAACATCCTTTCTTTCTGGAATCTGGTCACGAACTCCCGTAATAATTCAAATTCTTCTTGTGCAATCTTAAAGATGTTGGACTTTCGGGCTTGTACCTTTCTGTCCCTAGCATGGTCCTTGATAACATAATCTGCGAGCTTCTCGAAAGAATATATTGAATGCTCGGGTAAAAGCGAACACCGTGTCATGACCCCTTTCGTGAGGGTCTCCCCAAATTTCTTCATTAAGACTGACTCGATCTCGTATGGAGCTAAGTTGTTCCCCTTCACCGCCATTGTGTAGGTGGTGATGTGCTCTTGAGGATCCAAAATACCATCATATTTCGGCATGTTTGGCATCTTAAACTGCTTCGGGATCAACTCTGGTGTCGTGCTTGGTTTTAACGACAAATGAGTGTATTTTTTGAATCCAGTCCTTTCAATACTGGCGATGCATTCGGAATTTGATCCATTCGGGTGTTTATTTCCCTCACGAACAACATGAGTTTAGTTTTAAAGAGGTCATTCTCATTGTTTTTACCGGATCCACTAACGTTTCCCCCGGCCCTGTCGAAGCCGACTTCGCCCCTCGAGGTATTATAGTCAACCCTCAAAGTTTTTTGGTTGTGGGAGCACCGCGAGGAACTAGACCCCATCCATTCGCTTAGTTGGAAGCACCCGACAATGCCTGCTTCAACTCTGTCTTGACCCGATCATGTCGTGAGAGGTTGCCTATAATAGCCTTCTACTGCTCCCTCTAGATTCTTACTATTTCAGCGACATGCTCGTCCTCACCATCATCGAGATTAGTTTCTCGAAAATGTCGTGGATATTGCCCACCATGGACCGGCGTGGTCTCAACCCCCTCATTGCGGGTATCATTGATCGAGCATGAATCGAGTCTTCACGCTGAGGCAGATTTCCTTGCACCTCAACATTGTGTGTGACATTGACATCATTATCTGCCAATTTTTATGATTTTTTCTAAGAATAAAGAATCAAACAGGTTAGTATTAGATGAAAGGATTAACTCAATTACGTAACTATCTAAGACCCACGGTGTGCACCAAACTGTTTAGCCGTAAAAGGGTACTGTTGAATTTATACATGGTTTATAGACAAGTTATCATGCCCAACTATGCCTTCTAAAAGACAAAGCTGTAATTGCAAATATAATCCGGTTTTGAGTCCGGAGTCGAATCCTCAGGGAACTAACCTATCTATTACAACTCTTGGAAATGTTTTTATCAACTCAAACAATTTCCAGGTGAAGATTTTTATCAATAAAGGTTGGGTTTTTGTTTAACTAATTCAAATGATATTAAAAATAACAATATGCTAAATCAAAGATAATTCAATGGTAAAAAAAGGTCGAGGGCATTGATTTTCCCAATTGCTAGTTTAGGTCTTAACTCTTTTGCTATAATCTTGCTGTAATACTCTATTAGGATTATGAGCTATGGGTTATTGGAATTATCTCTCGATCAACTACGATAATTTACTAGAGAATTCTCTCGAACTACTCTAGCTGAAAATATGTGCAGCTCTGAATTATCCCACCAAAGTTTCGTTATCTCTAACCCCCACTTTTAAATTCAAGTAATGGATCTCTTCAATTACTCAAAAGTGGTGTTGTTCAATAGCAGTCTAACCTAATATTCTTTTTCAAGCAATATAAGGCAATTAGACACGATTAATCAAGGGCTCATTCAACTAATCACCATACAAAACGTAGTTGAACAAACATATAATAAATTCGGCTCGATTATACCAAAGTTGAGTCAAAAACTCATCCAACAATTGGTTCCATCAACCCTAGATCAAATGTTTAGCTGCTCATAATAAAACACGATAAAACTACAAAATTGTTCATAATGTGTAATTGCAAGAACTAAAAGGAGATAGAAAAACTCTAATGTTTGGTTGACCTTCTCACACTTGTTCTTTCCTCCAAAGTAGTCTAAAAACAAGCTCGATACTTTCTTGGGCAAGCTTCTTGAATTTATAAGGGTTTGGAATAAGTTTTCCCGAGTTACACTTTGGTCCCACAAGTTTTGGACCCTGCACAGTTCACCGCGACCGCGGTGAGAGCATAACATTCTGCCTGCGTTTTGTGGCCTGCCGCAGTCCCACCGCGCTCGCGGTGGATTCAAATCCAGTCCCCTTTTTGCTTATTTCCGCTCGGGTGGTTCTTGCTTGGATGCTTCTTCACATTATTGACTCCAAAACACTCCATAGTTCTTCCTAACATGGATTAGTCCCTGCGAAGCAAAAGAACACCAATTAGAGCATTTTGTTATCATTTAGCCTATAAAATAACAATAAAGCATGGTATAATTAGGGTGTAAATATCGTCTATGTAGCCTATTATCAACACCCCATACTTAAATCATTGCTAGTCCTCGAGCAATCCACCACACTCTATCAAATTTCCTTCCCTAAGCTTTCCCTTTAATGAATTACACCATGAACAATTCACCAAAGTTGCACCTAGTAGTGAACAACCTTTGCCTCAAAAGTTGAGTCTATCATACCATGCAATATTCGTACTTACTCAAACTACTCTATACAAAAGTCAAGACTTACCTTTCCTTCGTGAATCACATGCCCTCACATCACACAAGAGAGTAGCTCCACAACTAATATTATTACGAACAATTAGGAACTCAAATGGACAAAATTCGCACGCTCTCAAAAAGAACATTCACATGCCACAAAGATGCACCATAGGCTTCCCCGTAGTATACTACTCTACTAATCGAGCCTATTCAGTATAAGATCAATTAGGACTTCACTTGGTTGTAATGTAGGCTCAGGGATGGGTAGTATCTGGATATAGTGACTAACCTCCCTAAGCACTTTTAATACAATCACATTAACCTTCCAATTCAGTCTTATGTCAACCAGACGTTCCACCACATTTTATTTATGACATCCCGTTCCTTTAGGTGCATTTGTATCAAGCTACCACTATCAACTACTACATTTATTCTTTTTTTTTACGTGGCGTTTCTTCTTTTACTCTTCCAAAACTGCACCTTTCCTCTATTTCATTGGCTCCACTCAAAACCCAAATCACCACCCCACACTTTAACTTTTGCATATGTCAAGGTCATTCAATTGCTCATGGGAGGTAAAAGGGGTTCAAACAGATGGCTATTCAAACAATTGGGTAAGGTTCGTAATATGGTTGCCAAAGAAATAGGTTATAGGCTCAACGGGGTTAACTAAGATGTATTACAATTAGGTGGGTTTACTTATATATCTGGCTTAACAAAGAAATGTCTATATCACTTCTAAGACTGAATGAAGCTACTATTTCGCTTTGCAAACACACAGGGCAAGTTTTAGGCATCAAATGTAAAGCATAGAATAAAGTACAGCTCACATATACATGGCACATGACTCACTCCAGATTGGTTAATCAAGACATTCTCTTTTGAGTGTTCAAGTCAGTTACAAATATACAAATTTAAGGCCTTTTAGCAAGAGTCAACCACTGAGACTAGGCGCTACACTCTAGTGTCGAATGTGCTCAGGTGTATTAACGCCAAGGGTTTCTCTTTCTATTTCAGCTCGTAGCCCATCAATACTAACTAAAAAGTAAAAAAAAAAATATAAACAAAAACTACCTACACCCGGTTCAAGCTAAACCCTTGGAAAAGAACCGTGGCCCAAAGAAAAACCAAGGGGGAGTTACTACACTACCTAAAAATAAAATTTAAAAAAATTCTTTTTGGTACTTTCTCTAGACTAACTTCCCTCAAGAAACTATCTCAAATATCTGTCATCAGGAAGAGTCCTTATAATTTTTTTTCATTTGTGTTCGACTAGTGTCCTTCAAGAGACCTGTCAAAAGGTGTCCGTCTTCGAGCCAAGTCAAAGTTAACTAACATGAACCTAAAATACCAAAAACAATCAAAAAGAAAACAACATCATACAAAGTTATACAATTCTTTTACAATAACAGCCAGCCCCCACCCCTCACTTAAAAATTTGGCATGTCCCTATGTCAACAATATAAAGCAAAGTAAGGAGAGGGGACTTCCCTGAAGCTCAATACTGAGCAGAAACGGTGCCAGGATCGAGGTAACGTGCTCATCTTAGCGCTCAAAGCCATCCCATAATCTTTTTCTCCGACTTGGCTTGTTGAGTGGCTAGAGTGTCAACTCTGGTGCCCAGGTCAGTGACAGAAGTGCGAAGATCAGCCATTTCCTGCTCTAGGGATGTCAGGCGAGTACTTGGGCAGGGTTGTGATGGGCCTGCCTCATCAGTTCTTGGAGGTGGTGGGACAACAGCAATTTCAGCGGCCTCATCAGCTTACTCATCGTCTACAACTACCACCATTGGATCTCTCCCCAATGTTATCTTGCTAGCCTGGAATGAGGCTTTCAACGGCAATTTCCCATCAATCTTGAGGTTTTCAGATACTCTAGCAGCACGGCATAGTTTGGTAACCAGAGAAGGGAAGTAAAAACCTTTGAGTATCTCAGGTGAGCGAATGAACATCTCATCATGGATGAGCTGGGCAACATCAAAATTCCGGCGGGTCATAAAAATGTATATAGCCGCTGCCCGTGGCCCATTGACATCAATCGTGTTGCTGGTAGGTAACAAGCAGTTGTTGATAATAGTGAGCCAACACTTCGCCTCCCAATTGAGAGACTATGAATTCAATGTTATCAGACGCTTTATCCATATGAAATTCCTGTCAGGCACACATATAACATCAAGAATTGGTGCCCAATCGACCCTTGGGCGATGATAA
This sequence comes from Nicotiana glauca, assembly GCA_026770625.1. Classification (NCBI taxonomy): domain Eukaryota; kingdom Viridiplantae; phylum Streptophyta; class Magnoliopsida; order Solanales; family Solanaceae; genus Nicotiana; species Nicotiana glauca. The sequence continues at coordinate 49,786 of MU766093.1, read as the reverse complement.
GCAATGTAAGTATCCATGTCCCCCCGTGAATACTGGTAGCGGGTACACCCTACGGATGGCCTCGAGGGATGTATTTACCCGGGTATTGCGTACTGTGACAACCCCATTCTCATGTTCCGGGAAGTTAGTATAAAATTACCTCACTACCTGTACGTTCGCCTCCTTCGGTTCCTCAAAGAAGATGTCCAGCTGACACCTCCTCAACTCAGCAAAGATATTCGGGCATTCCACTTGCAAAGCTTCCCGGTCAATATGCACCTCCGGTAACAATTTCTTTGACGCCTTTGCATTGTACCTGTCCTCCGCCGATTTTGAGACAAACCTAGTGCGGTCAAACTGCGTCGCACTAGCTAGGCCCCTAGATCTCGAGTAACTGCCCGGCCCACTACCCTGTTGTGCGTCTCTTCCTAGATGGTTGCATTGTACCTATCAAACAGAGAAATGCCTATCAGTTTGGGTGTGAGTTGTGTGAACCATGGGTGGTTACTCAGACTTCACCACAATGGTCGCATTAGCCCTGATAACTCCATTGGGGCAATTCCACAAACACCTTGTGGGCAAAACATTTTCCTAACACATATAGCCCATATGAATGCATCAATGTTTCCCCCATTTCACAATTTACACTTCACCATTCCACCCACAACACTAGTCTTACACAGATAAACACACACATCTCTACAACATAGTGTACACCCTTCATTACACATTAGTCACAAAACCCATTACAAAGCAAAAGGAAAATCAAAAGAAAAACTCTACGAAAAATACTACACAATTAAACATTAAACTACATAAAAAAAAAACTAAAACAAAATACAAAAAAAGAGCGGGAGAAGCATGCTATACCTGGGATGAGTGTAGAGGTAGAGGAATGGAGATGGAGTGAGAATGGGGGATGGGATTGAATGAGAGAAAAGTGAAGAAGAAAAAGAAGAAGAAGAAGAAGAAGAGAGGAGGGGATTGTTGGGTTAGGGTTTAGAGAGAGAAAGAAGAGAAAGAATTTGGGAGAGTGAGGTTGTTGGGCGGGTGGGTTAGATATTAGTAGGGGGTTACAAAAATTATAAAATAAAAGAAGAAGAAAAGAAAGAAAAGGAAAAGAAAACTTACCTGATATGAACCGCGGTCCTACCGCGGACGCGGTGAGTTAATAAAATTGAGGCAGAATGTCATCGACTCACTGCGGTCCTACCGCGGTCCCATCGCAGTCCTACCGCGGTCCCATCGCAGTCCTACCGCGGTTCCACCGCGGTCGCGGTGGGTTGCGCGAATTCAAGGAAGAATCCTCGTCTCTCACTGCGGTCGCAGTGTGATTTTTTTTTAAGGTTATATAAAAAATAAAAATAAAAACAACATTCGTGGGTTGCCTCCCACGTAGCGCCTGATTTAACGTCGCGGCACGACGCAGGCTCAAATCATCACTCCTCATTCGCGCACCGGGGCTCTTCCAATGTTATTATCTCTTTATCCCCTTTCTCATCTGCCATTCCAAGGTAATGTTTCAACCTTTGCCCATTCACTGTGAACTTATTCGTCCCATATTCTGATTCAATCTTAACAGCTCCACTTGAGAACATTTGCACCACTCTGAAGGGTCCTGACCATCGGGACTTCAACTTACCCAGAAACAATCTCAATCTTGAGTTGTATAACAATACTAGTTCTATGGATTTGAAGTTTCGGTCCACGATGTGCTTGTCATGAATTAGTTTCATCCGTTCTTTGTATAATCTAGCACTCTCGAATGCCTGGAACCTGAATTCCTCTAGCTCATGTAACCCAGTGACTCTATTAGTGCCTGTTATCTCCATGTCCAAGTTCAACTGCCGCAATGCCCCAAGTGCTTTATGCTCGAGCTCTACCGGAAGGTGGCATGCCTTTCCAAACACCAACTTGTACGGTGACATACCAATTGGAGTTTTGAAGGCCGTGTGGTACGCCCACAATGCATCATCCAGCTTCTTTGCCCAATCGGTCCTTGTTGCATTCACTATTTTTGTAAAAACACTTTTAATCTCCCTGTTGGACACTTCAACTTGCCTGCTCAACTGTGGATGGTACGGGGTGTTCACTTTATGACGAACTCCATACTTTTCCAATAGCCGTGCGAATGCTCTATTGAAGAAATGGGTTCCGCCATCACTGAGTATATTTCTCGAGGTGCTAAAATGTGTGAAAATGTTCTTCTTTAGCAAGCTTGTTACCCCTTTAGAATCATTAGTTGGGAAAGCCACTGCTTCGACCCACTTGGAGACGTAGTCAACTGCTACCAATATGTACTTGTTACCATACGAGCTGACAAATGGCCCCATGAAGTCGATCCACCACATGTCAAAAACCTCAACCTCTTGAATTGTGGTCATTGGCATCTCGTGTCGGTGAGATATGTTGTCTATCCTTTGGCATTAATCGCAACTTTTCACCCAAACATGGGCATCCTTGAACAGAGTTGGCCAATACAAGCCCGACTGCAACACCTTAGCTGCTATCCGAATTCCTCCAAAGTGTCCACCATATGGTGAAGCATGGCAAGCCTGCAAAATAGAATATTGATCTTTTTTGGGGGTACACCGCCAGATCATGTTATCTACACATATTTTAAACAGTAGAGCTTCATCCCAATAATAAGACCGACAATCACGAAAGAAATTTTTCTTTTGAATTGAGGAGAGTTCATAAGGTACAATACCACTTGCTAAATAATTAGCAATATCAGCATACCATGGTGCCTCCTCCATTGTCATTGCTAGTAACTGTTCATCCAGGAATGTCTCTGTTATATCCTCAACCTCTACCTTCTTTTCAGCTCCTTCCAACCTTGAGAGGTGGTCAGCTACTTGGTTCTCTGTCCCCTTTCTATCACGTATCTCCAGATCGAATTCTTGTAACAGAAGAACCCAGCGAATCAAGCTTGGCTTTGACTCCTTCTTTTCTATCAGGTACCTAATTGTTACATGGTCAGTGTAAAAAATAACTTTCGAGCCAATCAAGTATGACCTGAATTTGTCGAATGCAAAAACGACAGTCAATATCTCCTTTTTCGTCATGGTGTAATTGAGTTGTGCACCGCTTAATGTTTTGCTTGCATAGTGAATCGGGTGCATCAGTTTATCCTTTTGCTACCCCAAGACTGCTCATATAGCATAGTCACTTACATCGCACATGAGCTCGAACGGTTGCTCCCAGTTGGGTGCAACAATGATGGGTGCAGTCACCAAGCTCTTCTTCAACTCCTCAAATGCCAACCTGCAATCATTAGAAAACACAAAGAGGTGATCCTTTTCAAGGAGTTCGCATAAAGGGTTAGCAATCTTAGAGAAATCTTTTATGAATCGCTTGTAGAACTCGGCATGCCCGAGGAAACTTCTCACCGCCTTGATTGAATTAGGCGGTGGCAACTTCTCAATCATGTCAATCTTAGCATGGTCAACCTTGATTCCCTTACTGGACACTCGATGCACCAAGAATATCCCTTCTTGTACCATAAAATGGCACTTTTCCAGTTCAACACTAAATTTGTCTCCACACATCTTCTGAGCACTCTTCTTAAGTTGTGAAGACAGTCCTCGAATGAATCCCCCACCACTGAGAAATCATCCATAAAAACCTCCACAATGTCCTCTACCATGTCTGTGAAAATGGCTAACATGCACCGTTGAAATGTCGTCGGTGCATTGCAAAGCCCAAAAGGCATTCTCCGAAAGGCAAAGATGCCATACGGACAAGTGAATGATGTTTTCTATCTGTCTTCGGGGGCTATTGAGATCTGATTGTACCCCGAATATCCATCCAAGAAACAAAAGTGAGATCCCCGGCAACAGCGGCAAAATTTGATCATGCCCAACTATGCCTTCTAAAAGACAAAGTGGCCGTTGCAAATATAATCCGATTTTAAGTTCGGAGTCGAATCCTCAGGGAACTAACCTATCTATTACAACTCTTGGCAATGCTATTATCAACTCAAACAATTTTCGGATGCAAGATTTTTATCAATAAAGGTTGGGATTTTGTTTAACTACTTCAAATGATATTAAAAATAACAATATGCTAAATCAGAGATAATTCAATGGTAAAAAAAGGTCGAGGGCATTGATTTTCCCAATTGCTAGTTTAGGTCTTAACTCTTTTGCTATAATCTTGCTGTAATACTCTATTAGGATTATGAGCTATGGGTTATCGGAATTATCTCTCGATCAACTACGATAATTTACTAGAGAATTCTCTCGAACTACTCTAGCTGAAAATATGTGCAGCTCTGAATTATCCCACCAAAGTTTCGTTATCTCTAACCCCCACTTTTAAATTCAAGTAATGAATCTCTTCAATTACCCAAAAATGGTGTTTTTCAATAGCAGTCTAACCTAATATTCTTTTTCAAGCAATATAAGGCAATTAGACACGATTAATCAAGGGCCCATTCAATTAATCACCATACAAAACGTAGTTGAACAATCATATATTCGGCTCGATTATACCAAAGTTGAGTCAAAACCTCATCCAACAATTGGTTCCATCAACCCTAGATCAAATGTTTAGCTACTTATAATAAAACACGATAAAACTACAAAATTGTTCATAATGTGTAATTGCAAGAATTAAAAGAAAATATAAAAACTCTAATGTTTGGTTGATCTTTCACACTTGTTCTTGCCTCCAAAGTAGTCTAAAAACAAGCTTGATACTTTCTTGGGCGAGCTTCTTGAGTTTATAAGGGTTTGGAATAAGTTTTTCCCGAGTTACACTTTGGTCCACAAGTTCTGGGCCCTGCACAGTTCACCGCGGCTGCGACGCGACCGCGGTGAGAGCATAACATTCTGCCTGCATTTTGTGGCTTGCCGCGGTCCACCAGGATCGCGGTGGATTCAAATCCAGTCCCCTTTTTGCTTCTTTCCGCTCGGGCGCTTCTTGCTTGGATGTTTTCTTCACATTATTAACTCCAAAATACTCCATAGTTCTTCCTAACTTGGATTAGTCCTTGCGAAGCAAAAGAACACCAATTAGAGGATTTTGTTATCATTTAGCCTATAAAACAACAATAAAACATGGTATAATTAGGGTGTAAATATCATCTATGTTGCCTATTATCAACAAGCGAATTGATCTAATCCCAAAATGATAAATAAATTAAATAAGAATGTAAAATTTAGCATTGAAATCGAGATGAGACAACAGAGAGTTTGGCTTCGAGAGCAGAGCTTCCGAAGGTAATAATAACAATATTAAGAAGAAAGTAAAGTGCTATTGAATTTTGAATAATATATATTTGTCAGAAAATCTGTGTCCTTGCAATGGTTGTTGGAATCGTTATTGATAGTGGCACCTAGGAAGAATGTCCTAGGATCAAGCCCCTGTTAAATGAAAATTATGGAGGCCATTGAAGAATGTATAACGGCAGGCTATGAATGCCATATTCTCTATAACGGATTTTGTGTTTAATATTGCAGAATATTCTTCATTGAATGCTATCGGGTGATAGGCATCCGCCTGTCTTCATGAGCAACATTCCCTTCGGGGGCTTCCCGGCGCCAACCGAGACTGCTGCCCCTGGTCTTGACTTCCACTTGTCTTGCTTTCCATTTGTTTCTGATTCCACATGTATTCTATTATATGAGCATTTAATATGAACTGATTTTACCATATACAGAAAAAAATTCCATCCAACAAATTAATTATATCAAAAAAATTAATTTTTTTTCTTACCATAATATACCTTAGTAATCTTTACCAATTTATAGTACAAAAATGGAAATTTTATCTTATTGTTTGAATATTAACTATTCAACTATAATGAAATATTACAACTAAAACTGGCATTTTGATTTTCAAATTTAAATTCGTGGGAACAAACAAAGCTCGGCTGGATATTGTTAATTTTTCTTGAAATTTGGTCATTAAATTTAAGATGATTATAAATAAAACGGATCGAATATGTTAATATTACCTGCGGTCTAATCTCAGATAAAGAAGAAGAGCTGTAATTTACTATGATTTAATTAACTAAAAACCATTTAAGATGAACAATGTGGATTCATATAATGACCCCGACCGGCTCCAGAGTGAGCATAAAAATGCATGTATAGGCTTATATATTTTTTTTTTTCTTTTATTACTATTGTGCTTACATTTTACTAAGCCAAGGGTTTATTAGAAACAACTTTTCTATCTCTACGAGGTAGAAGTAAGATTTGTGTAAATATTATACTCTCTAGAACCTACTATGTGGGATTACACCCGGTATATTGTTGTTGTTGTTGTTGTTTGAAAAAAAACATTTAAAATTAAATAAAAATAGAATAACTATTTCATGTTGTTAACTGTACTTGTAACAGCAACAGCTTCACATTAGGGAACAGCTTGGGGAGCCAAATCAACTATTTCCAATCAATCATTGGATATACATAGGCTGAAAGGTCGATCACACATTCTTTGTGACTGCCAAGTTGGATGATGCAGTTACTCACAGAGTAGTGTTTAGAAAGAAATTCACCATCCAACAAATTAAATTTTTTTGAATCTTTATAGTATAAAAATGGAATTTTTTTCTTGTTGCTTGAATAATAACAATTCAATTAAAATAAATATATTACAATTATAACATGGATATTAGTTTTAAAATTCAAATTCGTCAGAACAAAAGACGCCTGACAGGGTATTGACCATACCAGGGCATGAATAAGAGGGTCCTTTATTAAATAATATAAATAAATAAAAAAGCTCTTTTTTATTTATTTATTTATATTCTTGGCTCTTCTGAGCCCTTTACTCAGCTACGCCCTAGATGTCAATTAGTGCATCAAATAGTATTGTGGAAATATCCAAATTCCAATACGTAACAATCCCACCTCTCTCTCTCTCTTTCCGATATTTGCGTTAATTGTAGAGGTTAGGAAATGCAGAACATATTTCACAACAATTTTGTTACAGTAATACATAATCATTAATTATCTATTGATGCTTGATGGCTTACCTACACTAGTTAAGTAGTTGAACTACAAAATCCTATAGCCATGAATTTGGCTGATCAGTGTGTCTAACCTCGAGTAATTAAGCCCCATACGATCGAGTAACTCTCATCTCTTAGCTTGTATGTATGAGTTTTCTCAATAGGGTTTGCTCGGATGGAAAACAACTTCCACTTACAATTAAGAGGTTGTGAGTTCGAGTCTCCCCAAGAGCAAGGTGGAAAGTTCTTGGAGGGAAGGATACCGCAAGTCTATTTGGAAACATCCTCTCTACCCCAGGGTAGGGGTAAGGTTGTAACTAATGCTTTCCTATATATATACGTAATTAACAGTGCACTACCACCTTGACCTCCTAGCTCCCAGGCATCAAACTCTACTAACTCCGGGAAACAAGCTAACTGAATGCTTCCCTTCGTTGTACGTCAATTGTCTTTGTTTCATTGAGGGCACGTCACCAACTAATTAAAACCTCTCAAACATCTGAGGATGAGTATTACACAGTCATTTGCGTATTCTGGTCACACAATACTTATATAATTTGGATTTACTAATATTCTTGTCTTTCTTACATAAGAATTCTTTGTGTGCAGGCAACCAAGAAAACCTCTCAAACATCTGAGAGTTTGTTGCTTATGAGTATCATGCACATTTACGGGTGACAATTTGAGTCCAAACCCATTCAACCCATCGATTGGGCTGGTCATTGACCCACCCATTAGTTAAATTCAGCTCATCTTGACCCTACCCATTGAGCTTATTTTTAGCCCAAATTGATCCATTAATAACTTTGCTAAAATATTTTAAAATAATTTTGTTAATTTTATATGTTAGTATATATAATCATAATAAAAGAAAAAAAATTATTTGGTAATTAAACAATTCATAAGAAAATAGCATACATTAATTAAAGCTTGGTAAGAGTTAAGCGGGTTGGGCTATAACCCAAATTTTAACCTATCTTTACCCAGTCCATTTTAGCCCAAGCAATGACCTGTCCATTTATTGACACTGCTATGCACGTTGAATTTGGTATTTCATGGGTCATATACATACTACGAGCTAGGGCTATGCATGGATCAGATTTAGCATATTTCGGATTCTGAAAAGGGCAATCCGAATCCGATCTGAATTAACATTGGATCGGATCCGATTTTAAACTTTGGATCGGATAATTTTTCCGATTGTCGGATCGGATTGTCACAAAATTGTTGGTTATGACGTAGGACCATTCTATCTCCTAAAATACCATTCAATCCGAAAACACCATTCATCTCCTAAAGAACTATTCAATAAGAATTAAAAAAAAAATTGAGTGAATAAACTTCATTCATCTCTTAAAACACTATTCAATCAGATTGAGATTCACTGTTGTTGGTTGTGGAATCAATTGAAGCGTCACTTTCACCAAATTTTTCAAGAATTTGAAGTTCATTCGGTGTCTCTGTCTCATCTTCCATCTACCAAAATAAAAAATCAAAGTAAAATCAAAAATTGAAGAATAGAACATGAAAGAGACATAAAAGACAGAAGAGAAGAGAAGAGAGGCGGAAGAAAGAGACATAAAATCAAAATAAAATCAGAAGTTTGAGACTTCGAGTCTTTGAGACTCGTCAGCCTTAACTGAAGAGAAGAGAGGCGGAAAAATCTAAGTGAGTGAGGGGGTGTGTAAAAAATGATAAGCCTAACCCTAAAATTTTAGTGTCGTATTTATATAGGTACATATAATTTCGGATTTCGGATCGGATCGGATTAAAATCATACCAATCCGAATCCAATCCGAAAATCCATAATTTTATAAAACACAATCCGTATCCAATTCGAAAATCCAAAATCCGAAATCCGAAAATCCGAAATAGAGCGGATCGGATCGGATTTCAGATTTCCGATCCAAATGCACAGCCCTACTACTAGCTAAAGAATATACATCAACACCGTCGAATTCAGAAAAGCGCTACTTTTGAAAGCTTATGTGATTAGCCTACGGCATAAGGGAAAGAATACGTACAGATTGTAATTCAAAACTAAAAGGTGTGTTTGTACTTTTGTAGTACGTAACAAAATTTGAGCGTGACACTGAGTTCCCGCCGAAATACATAAATTCCTTGTTTGGTTCTGTGCCAGAGCAACCAAATTAACCTCCACAGTTTAAGCTGATAAACATTATCATCACTTTCTCTAAGATTATTCATCTACTTGAAATAGGCAAGATCTTTGTTCCTTTTTTGTTTCCAATCGAGTTTACGTACACCTCCACTAATCCACCAAATACCTGTTATTTTCCAACATCGTAAATGCTCGGTAATTTTGCTCTCCAAAGCTCAGATAGATAAATGGGAAGAATTTCCTTAGTGTTACCTCTACTGAAACTTGAACTTTTGTTTCCCAGGGTTATCCCAGTTCTTCGACTTCTCAACCATGTAAGATCTAGTACCTTTTAACAGACTATTCTTGGATTTCAAACCATAATGCTTAGAAAGGTCAGAAGTAATTGATCGGATCAGCTGCTCAACTAGTTAAACGTTAAACCTAAGGGGGCAAGCTGCATTTCACATTTTTCTTTTACTTATATATGTAATGTTTGGTGTGCAAAAATGCATCCCAACAACAATCAGACAAATGATGTCTTAAAGTTTCTTGTAACGAATTGTGCACGATCCACGCATATTATACTTCACTATACTATAATGTTTGGTGCAAAAGAAATCGTTCCAAACCTTATCAGGAGAAAAGGCAGAGCTTCTAAATAATTCATGCCATTTAAGTCGAGAAGTGATATCTGAGGTCAACTTGACAAATTTCATTTCCAGATTAGGCTGCCAATTTCAATGCACAATTCAAATGAGGGACTCACTTCCGTTTGAGAAGACCTCTGTACCAATTGAATGAAGTGTCAGTTGCTTAACCATCGCATATATGTCTTTACTTCTTGGATGCGCTTTGTCACCCTTCTTAAATTCAGAAACCACACCATCAAGTTCAATTAAGCTACATCCAGGAACTTTCTTTATTTTCTGTCTCTTCATTGCCCTTCTTACTTTTAAAGCGTCTCTCCATTTACTGACTGAAGCATATGTGTTTGACATCTGTATGTATGTACCATCTTTTTCAGACTCTATATTGACAAGTTTTTCAGTCACATGCTCAGCGAGTTCAACTTTTCCTCGGATCCTGCATGCTGCTAATACTGATCCCCAAATAGAAGCATCAGGTTCAATTGGCATGTTTTCCACGAACTCTATTGCTTCATCTATCAACCCTGCACGACTCAACAGATCAACCATACAGCCATAATGCTCTATTTGAGGTGTTAATTTGTGCACTCTCCACATATCTGCAAAAAGCTTATGGCCCTCTTCCACCAGTCCTCCATGACTACAAGCTGTGAGAACACCCACGAAAGTGACCCCATTTGGTTGTATGCCAATTGCGAGCATCTTATAGAAGAAATTAAGTGCTATCCGCGCCTTACCATGTGTGGCCAACCCAACTATCACAGATGTGTATGAATAAACATCTTTGGTATTCATACTCCCAAAAACACTAAGGGCGTCATTCATGCTTCCACACTTTGCATACATATCTACAAGCGCATTGCCAACATACCCTGCTACTTGTATCTGATTTCGGTCTATATATGTATGCACCCATTTCCCAACTTCTAGTGCCCCTAAATTGCTGCAGGAATTCAGAACACCAACTAAAGTATTCTCATCAGGCTTTACTCCTTGATCTTGCATTTCATTAAATGCGCTCAAGGCCTGTTTAAACTCCCTTCTCTGAGCCAATCCAGATATTAATGTATTCCAAGAGATCACATTTCTCGTTGGCATCTCTTGGAAAAAATTAAGAGCAATATCGGATTCACCACATTTTAAGTACATATCCACCAATGCATTCCCAAGAAACACATCAAAATTTAACTTATGACTCTGCACATATTTGTGTAACTTCTGGCCCAATCTCAAATCCCCTAATTTAGCACAACTAGATATCACAACGACCATCATCCTTTCGTCAGCCCTTAATCCATCTTCAATCATTTCAAAGAACAACTCAACTCCTTCCTTCAAATACCCGTTGTCCACATACCCCTGAATCAAAGTAGTCCAAGATACCAAATCTCTCTCAGGACTTGTATCGAACACCTTCCTAACACTCCCAACGCACCCACAAACACCATACAAACGAATCAAATTGTTCATCACATACAAATCCAACGCAAACCCAGTTTTTATCACATGGGAATGAACCAATCTGCCATGTCTGAGCTCACGTAACTGTACACATGCGTTAAGAACAAGAGGGTACGTATATTTATCCAAAACTAAGCCTTTACACATCATTTCAACATGCATTAGTAATGCAAGTAAAGCATTTTCTTTGCACTTAGAACTCAAAAGACATCTCATTAAGGAGTTACAAAGACTGATATCTGGGTCATATATTTGACTGAAAAGAGAGTGAACATAGCTAAATTCCTTAGAGGTTATTGGAGAAGAACATAAAGAGATGATTTTGGTGTAAAGTAGTTGTTGGGTATGCTGTACGGAGCTAATTTTAGTGGTTAAAGATTGGATTTTTTTTATTTCTTTGGTTGACTTGCAAGTCTTGAGTTTGTGAAACACAGAAGGATCTTGAGAATTGGCATTGCTACTAACATTTAAGGATGTAACAGAAAGTTTAATGTGGCAAGCCATGATACTAATAACATTTAAACTCCATAAATTCTACAACTAGTAACTGTTACCGTTAGTGGGATTTACATGAATCTTAACGAACTCTGGCGGGAAGAAACATCGAACAGATTTTTTACATGGATAAACTGCCTATCATAATATGTGGCTGATATTCACCTGATGTTACTTCTTAAACTACCTTCTCCACTATTACTTTAAGAGTCGTTTGGTGGTATTAATTAGGTTGAGATTCGTTATCATGAAAGTATTATTTTTTATTTATTGTTTGGTATGTTATACTAGTATTAATTATGGAATTATAAATTTTACTGTTTTATCTTAGAATAATTTATTTTGGAATAATAATTGGGAAAATTTCACATAAGAACAACCGGGCTTCCCACTTTTCAATTTGAGATTTTTTCTTTCCTATACCATGAAACTTTATTATCAAAAATTTGCACAGTTTCTAATTTACCCGCTCTGTCCACATTTTTCCTACAATTATTATACCATTCATTAAATACTAATTATTAGTAGCTGAATCTTCCTAATTAGACGTGCTAAAATTCAGGAACAGAATCTTCTAATTGATTTAACCACAAATCAAATCTGTTCAAAAACTCAATTCGCCAAAATCAAATCTGTTCAAAAGCTCATATCTGTTCTTCATATTTTCGCTTAAGACACAAAACAAAAGCTCAGTTCGTCGAAATCAGAAGCTCAATTTTAAATTGTAGAAATCAGTTCTGCAAAAGCTCTGTTCGTCGTCATTCTCTTTACATCTCTCTCTATTTCTCAATCGCAAATTTTAGTAATACAAAGCAAATGAAAAGAGAGCAGCAATTCCACCATTGACAGCCATTTAAAAAAATTAAAAGCTTTGAATTCAAATTTGGATTTTCAAAAATCATTATTTGTTTGGATTGGGTGTTGTTGAAAATAATCGGTAATATGGTTTAGAGTTTATATTGGCTTTGACTGAATTTCATATTGAAACTTGAAGAAGAAGACATATTGCAGAAATTGTAGATAAATTGTAGATTATTTGCATTCTGATTGTAGATGCTTTATTTCTGTTTTCACAAATAAAAAAGGGCTAAAACTTCTACAAATCTTCTGAAAAAATGCAATTGTGTCAAAAATCTCAATTATGCTACAATTGAATGGGAATTGGGATATAAAAATTCAATGTACCCGCTTTGTAGATATTTTGTAGATAAATTGTAGATTATTTATATTCTAATTGTAGATACTTTATTTTCTGTTTTCACAAATAAAAAACGACTAAAACTTTTACAAATCTTCTGCAAAAAACGCAATTATGTTGAAAATTCCAATTAAACTACAATCGAATGGGAATTGAGATATTAAAATTCAATATACCCAGTTTGTAGATATTTTGTAGATGAATTGTCAAATATTTGTATTCTGATAGTAGATGCATTATTTTCTATTTTTACAAATCCAAAACGACTAAGACTTCTACAAAATCTTCTGCAAAAAATGCAATTATATCGAAAATACCAATTAAGCTACAGTTGAATGACCATCTTTAGAGTAATCATCCAATTAATGAAGATAACTATAATTATGGGTACTATACTATAAATATAAGTCTTGGCACACCACAACAAGACTATCACTTAATGTTGGATATAGGTAGCGAATCGAGTTGGGTACGTTGTCAATCTTGCACTAAAGGTTGCAAATCAGACAATCCTCTGTACGATACTTCAAACTCTTTGACATATACAAATAGTTCGTGCAATGGTATATTTAATGTTACTTATGGTGATCACTCTTATGCAAATGGTGTAGAATTGGTACGGAGATACTGGGATATACGGAAATTATTTAATTAAGGAGTAAAAAACGTCTCATTAATTATATCCTTAATTAATTATGGTATAGAATTGGTAATTTGGTATACTAAATATAATTAAGTCAAACATTAAACATTTAGGGTAATTAGGTTTCCTATGTAACATAGGAATGTAAAAATTCCTTTTAATTTTATAGCCTATATTTCAATGTACAACCAGCTAGCTCAAAAATAATAGGTTAAGATTCAGCATCCAACTCCAATAGGTTCTCAAAATTACCATTTAATTTTTAAAAAAGATTGCTCAAGCTTTTAAGTTAATTTTCGAATTACTAACTGTGACTCAAATATTAGTCCAACAAACTAAATCCATTTGAGTGGTGAAAATTAGATTTTTAACAAGCTTAAATATGTGAGTTTAAATTTCGAATTTGATTTTGTGAGAAATTTGGAGTAGGTGTTATTTAGACTTGTTAGAAATAATATAAGGAGGTTGTATACAAAATTTGAAGTCATTTAATTGAGATTTGGAATGGTTTTGAACAAGAATTGCAACTGAAAATCGTGGAAGAAGTTCGTCCACTGACGTTTGTATAAATATGTATAAAAGTGTATAATAGTGTATAAGATGCGTTTATACACTATTATACAAGATTATACATAATTATATAAAAAACTGACTTCCTCTTCTTCCTTGCGTCTTTTCTTAAATTTAACTCAAATCTACTCCAAATCACTTCAAATTTAAACTTTGAACTCCTTTTAATACTTTCAATCAATTGGAACAACATCTAATTCAGACAACTAGCAAACTCAAAAAATTCTATTTTCTAAAGCAAAGCTTTGAATGGCCTTCAATGGTAGACTTCTATTCTTCAATTTTTTTACACTACAACCAGGTGACATAGGGGGAGAAACAGTAATGGCGGATGACCGCTTGAAGTATATGTAAAAGATTTGAGAAGAAGAAAGAGTGAAAGCAATGTTTTTGAGGACACAGATTTAACTCCATAGCTTTTAGAAGCAATGGTTGCAAGAACACAAATTTTGAATTTGCAAGAGCTAGTGTTTTCAAAATATGTACAATATGAGCTTGGTCAGGTAAAACTTAAAAATATGGCCCATTTTTTGTTATGATGTGAAGTCATGTGTATTTTCATGTAATTCTTTCATTATTATTTCATCTTGTGATAGGTAGAAGTTATTCCGACACTATTTTTAATCATGGGATAACTTATTTGAGGATTCGCAACCAAACTTAGCTTATCCATCACACAAACAACAACAACATACTCTGTATTTATCTCACGCCGTGGGGTCTGGGGAGGGTAGTATATACGTAGACCTTATCCCTACCTTGTGAGGATAGAGAGGTTATTTCTAGTAGACCCTCGTCTCAAGATAGTATAAGTACCACATTAATAAAAATATAGGCAAAAAGAGACGATATCAAAAAGCCATATAAAAGCATAATAACACAAGAAGACAGTAAAGTGATCAGCAATGAAAGAAAACAACGGTTAGTCATAAAAACCTACTACCAACAGAAAATGAGACTGCGTGCCAATACTAAAGTTATGAACACTCTACACTACCTAATCTACTACTCTAATTCTCGACTTCCATACCTTCCTATCAAGAGTCATGTCCTCGGTCAGCTGAAGTTGTGTCATGTCTTGCTTAATCACTTCTCCCCACCTCTTCTTTGGCCTACCTCTGCCTCTCCGTATGCCCTCCAATGTCAACCTCTCACACCTCCTCACCGGAGCGTCCTGGCTCCTTCTCCTCACATGACCAAACCACCTAAGTCACGCTTCCCGCATCTTGTCCTCTAAATATTTCTTTCACAATCACTAATATAATAGACAAATCAACTTGATAGTTTAAATATCGAACAGTTACAAAAGATTAGCCCAAAAAAACCGTTACAAATTGAAAATAGGATTTTATTTATTTATTTATTTATTTTTTTGTCGAAGATTATTCATCATATCTATCCAAAATTCCTGTATAAGTTACTCCAAAAGAACGTCTCACACATAAAGATAATGTTTAGATCTTTCGAAAAAGTGAATAGTGTTTAGAACAAAAGCAAGCTTCTAAATGCCTCGTCGACAATAATAGGATAAAAAAGTACAGGTAACAATTTAATTTGTTGAAGAAAAAAGAATACAACTTATAACAAGAAGATTGGACATTTAATTTGAGAGATAAATTCCCAGGGAACTCCAGAGAAATTGGCCTCTACAAATAGTAATTTGATTTCTTTTTTCCGTTAACAGAGAATATTAAATATACTTATACATCATTACAAAAGGAGGTACTACAAGTAGTGACATACTGTTCCAAAATAGTAATTTGATTGTTATGCCATTGGAGGACCTTTATTTATTTTTATTTTCATATTTTGTCTCTTCAAGCAATTTTTATGTGCTCTTTTAAAGTAAGGCTCTGAACTTAGATGCCATTACCTTATTCCAATTTCCCACAACCACTGCATCTCTATCAATTATTAATTTTGCCATCAGAAAGCAGTTTGAGTCAAGTATCAAGCAAAGCAAAAGTCTCATCTAATGCACATAAACTCATCTGTCTCACTTTAAGAGCACAGAAAAGAAGAATGAAAGTTACAAGAGAAGTTGAGAAATCACTCAATTAGGTACTATGGTATCCACCCACTCCCATAATTGATGCATGATTATATGAAATTTCTCTTTGTTTTCTCATATGTAAACATCTGCAGGAACAAGGAATGTTATTCTCTATCTCAGTAATTCAACAACTGAAAGGAATGTTATTCTCTATAATTTAGTAGCACACTGCTATCCTCATGTGAATGGACACTAGAGAATAATGTCATAGATCATCTCCCTCCATCAATGGTCAACCATCTATTTCTACTAACAATTTACAGGATGCTGATTCCACTTGGGAGAAGCTTAACACCCACGCTGCTCAAGTGAAATCTTCAACAAGACTTTAAGTTGCAACAGATATCAATATAAGCTGGGTCAAGCCTGTTTGAACACGTCAGTATCTCGAAGTCAATGACATGTTGCAAATTGCAAGAAATAAATCATGTAACTAACCCTGAAAGAGAGAAACTAAAGGAACCGTCGCCATCATTTTATTAGAGGCGTGCACAAAAATATTCCTACACGCGGCTCTTGATTCAAATTTAGGTAAATGCTACTATAAATTAACGAAGCCATTAGAAGATAATTACTAAGGTTGCCAGAAACTATAAATATGAGAAATACAAATCCTGATATAGTTCAAATGCATAAAATTTCCAATGGGTTTATCTGCTTGGGAGCTTACGTTCATAACAGAAATTTTAGTGTACTTAGTTATTTACATGCATTTGATCATCTTGTCAGCATTTTCCAAAACATGCTAAAAAAAATTCCAATGCTATACTTTTATGAGTTTATCTACTGCAAAACCGTGACTAAAATAGGAAGACTTCTCTACACGAGTTAATCTGATTGCAAGAGAAGACCCCTAAATTTATAAAATAAAATAAAAATTGCTTCAAGCCTCCAATTAAAACAGCAGGTCTAAGGGTAACATGCCTATGGGCTATAGCTATTCCAAGCATAATACCAAAATAGATTACTAGATCAAAAGAGCAATAACTACAACTACTATTATGCCTCCACTTCTTTATCCATTTTTATTGTCCACAAAGTTCACTTTCAAAGCAGATGACAGCGTATCCAAGTGGCGGATCAAGCAAATCAAGAGAAGATATTTCGCCATGTGGAAAAATTCCCAATTACTCAGTAATTTGAAATGAGAGTAACTCTAAAGTCATTCACCCCCTGGTTCCTCTCTCTACCATTAGCTTTTGAAACACTAATGAGATCTTTCGGGTTTTACTTTATCAAAAAATTGAGATCTACTGGGCAAATATTCGGAATTATTATGTATTCAATAGCTTTAATGTCTTGCAATTCTTGTCCAACCCTTAGGTATTAATCTTCCGCACATTATATATCTTGTTCTTGTCATCATGCAGGGGCGAAGCTACATGGTAGCAAGGGTGGTCAACTGACCGCCCTTCGTCGAAAAATAGTACCGTGTATATAGGTAAAATCTTAGGATTTATATATATGTAATACATATTGAACACCCTTGTAACAATGAAGAGCCATAGCCCAGTGGCAAAGGGTGGTCAAAACTGCTTCAGGGATGCAGGATCGAACCCGCAACTCCACATTTATTTTTTCGTGTTCAAGTTTGAACACCCTTGAATAATTTTCTAGCTTCGCCACTGTCATCATGAAGTTGCTTTATTTTTCATCATTCGGAAATTGGAACTTCGAAAGGAACCACTTTGCAAGAAATAAAACTAAGACTTCAAGTTCAGCTGAATGAAACAGTACATAATGTATATGTTCTGACAAAAAAAAAACATGCTACATATGCATATAGGGAATAAAGCACATGCAGAAGATTCTTGGACGACGTTTATACTCACAAGAAAATTGGACCGACTTATTGATAAACTTGAATGTGTTTTGGAATTTCTCCTTTTCTTAATAGGGAAAGAGAGTATTCGGCAGCATCAATAAGATCTTGAATGTTGTGAAGGGATCGTTCCTCGGAACCCAACATGAACATGGCACGAACCTCAGCTTTCTTTTGAAGCCTAGCTGCTAGGTTGAGTGGTAAAGCAGGTGAGTTAAGGCTCCTCAAGATTTGCCTATACAAAGACAGAACTCTTCCTCTATTCTTTGCCAAGTCTTCTGCTGTAGCCCATATCAACCCTCTTGCCATTTCTCTCTTCTGTCACAAAAAACTTGAGTAAATTTCCATAATATTTAGCTCAATTCCCACATGTAAAAAAAAAAAATCTTTATCCCATATCGAGCAAAAAATAACTTAATAGAAATTCAATTATTTCCAAGGATTAAAACAAAATGCAGCATACCCGCAATTTATTTTGGTCCAAAATAAATAAAAAAATCAATTAAATAACAAGTTTTTAATGATTGAAGGAGACACATTGGACTAGGAATTTCATCAAACAGTTTGCGGGCAGAACTCAATGCTGATGTTGGTTGCAGAAAGAGAATTAAAATTAGTAACTTTTCTATATATATCTTCAGGAATTGGATACCAACCAAGAAGAATTTGTTTATATTTCAAACTGACAAAATCTGAGAATAGCTTACCGGCAATTTTATTGAAGCTTAGAGAACTGTATTTGTAAACGGAAAGCGTTTCTTTACGTCTACAGCCAAAGTTTTGAAAATTATACTTCTTCCCCGTAGTTTGACATAAAATCCCAACTCTCCCCAAATTTCGACCACATGCATCAACGACCCCCTAAATTTGGCATTATTTTTTATTTAGATACATTAACTCTAGATCTGACTTATTAAACACCATATGCTGTTTGGTATGTATCTATTGAACAAGTATATGACATTTCGAAACAAATCGAATATTTATAAATAATAAAAATTGAAAAGAATGTGAAAGCTAACTATGAATTTTAATTGACTACTACTAGAAAAATGTCTATGTTACAAAAAATACCTGTATATCAGAAAAATAATTACGCAAACGTATTTTATTCTCATGCATTTGTGTATAATTTAGCATTTTTATTTCTTTTGTTTTACCATAGTTACCATTACCATCACCACCATAAATCCATAATCATTATTATTATATTACAGCAAATATATTTTTGAACTATAAAATACATTAGATAGGGTGGAGAATAGTGTTAGAACAAAGTATTAAATTAATACAAAATAGAACTTAGAGTAAAATTGGTCGGATTGGTGGTCCTCAAAACTATAAACGATGATTGAAAGTCCATCTATAAGGAAAATAAGACTTTTATCGTTCATTACGTTCCAACTTTTATTGTTCATTACGCCCCAACTGTCGTTCCAAATTTTCCGCTCTTCATTCACACTATTTGGTTGATCATCCGAAAATAAAAAGAATTTACCCCTTAGAATCTATTTATCCAAACATGCTTTGACTTTTAGGAGAAAAATTGAATAGTTCATTACATTTGAATGTGGTAGATACAACTATATAAGTAATATTAAGGATGCCGGATCAAATTCAAAGTAATAATATAATAGTATTGTTATGTATTAACTTGAAGTTTGAAATTGACAAAGTATACAATTCGAGGAAAGAGATGACGAACTAAAACGAAAACTACGTCAAACAAAACGAGACAAAGGGACTAATTGTCGAAAAGTCCCTCTTTTAGTTCATAATATTTGATTGCTTTTGTTTAGGAGTTCACTGAAAATGGCTAATCTGAAATTTGTGCAATGATAAATCTTCTCTGGATTCTCATTTTGCTGCCTTAAAAGATGCAAATTTTATATCAATAAGATTTGTTTTGAGTCAAAAATAAAGGTTTCAAATAGAGAAACAAGTAAAATAATCAACGGAATAAGCGCAATTCTGGCCAGAAGGGTTTCTTGCTACCCTCTAAAACAGCCCATCTACCCCAACATATGAAGGAAAATAAAATGAATGTCTCTTCATTTGACATGAAATTGCACTCCATGTTTTTTTGTTTTGTTTAGGCATTCGGTATCTGAAACTCACTGCACTTGAGGTTCCCACTGCAGCAGCACAACCGCTTTCACAGCTTCGTCATAAGAAGAAGGACCCTCTGGCCCCGCTTAAACCTTTGCAACTTGGCTGGGTCACTTTTCAGCATAAACTCAAGTCCACCAAAGGAGATATGAACCACTCTGGACACAAAAGAGAAGATACAAATTATTAATAGACCGTCTTAGGTTGGATATCTAAGCTTAACCTTTGAAAATATGCGGAACAATAATGATGCTATGACAAGCTTATCCTCATGAAAGGCCATAAAATGTACCATTAGCATCCTTTAAACTACAACGGGATCCACGGGAGCTTTCAGTTTACCAGATAATTGAACAAAGGCCAAGGTTTGGAGTTGTTTGTTCAGTGATAATAGGATAATACAACCAAGAGCAGATAAATGGCAAATTACTCCCAAACTTAAAGAACAGAAGAAAATAGACATGAGGGTGTTAAGAAAGAAAAGCCCCTTATCACTGAGAATCATCTTTCTCTGAAGAAGAATGCTATTCCATCTGATGAAGAAGAAACGTTCAAAGGAAATGAGAGACAAAGAGCAGAAGATTTTGGAGTTAACAAAGATTAAACTATCTATGTCCGAAAATTGTTCACTATTGATGTCACACACATGGCTCAATCTCAGCCTTAGAAGTGAAGTAACAGACCTTTCCTCTCAACCATTAGATATGGGAAAGGTAGCTGTATATTGAGTATATTCTAGAAGAATCCAAGCATGTGCTTGGCACATGTATGCACATAGTATAAAGAATAAAATCTGTTATGCAGTTACAATATAGTGAATAGGAATAATAATACAAGTGTAAATAGGATTTTATTTTACATTTTTCTTTTGCAGCATTTACTTATATATATACAGCCTTGAATGATGAATACAATCAGTGGAAAATTATTACATTTCACAGTCCTGTTCTTACATGGTATCAGAGCTACAGTAGCTCGATCCATTTACAATTATTTATCAATCATTCTCTTTGTTCTTTCTTTTTAGTTGACCTTCAGCCATGACAGGAACTGAATCTTCCCCCACTCTTTCTCTAGCTGGTTCGACCAGTAATGAAGTCACAGCAGACACAAACCACCCCCATTTTTTATACTCATCTGATGCCCCAGGAATGACTTTGGTGAACTCACCATTCGATGGTAGAGGATATCCAGGTTGGAGAAGGTCTGTGTTGATTGCTCTATCAGCCAAGAACAAGATTGGCTTCATCAATGGAGTTTGTGTTAAACCAGATCTGGGATCTAAGGAATATCCCCAATGGTGCAGAACAAACGACATGGTCACTTCTTGGCTGCTGAATTCCCTTTCCAAAGAAATAGGAGATAGTGTGATTTACTCAAAAACTGCACAAAGTCTTTGGAACAGCCTTGAACATAGGTTTGGGCAATCAAATGGGGCCAAACTCTATCATCTGCAAAAGGAAATTGCAAAATCAGTGCAAGGAAACAGCAGTATAGCAGGATATTTCACAACACTCAAAAGGTTGTGGGATGAACTGGACTCTCTCAACTCTCACCTAGGCTGTACATGTAACTACAAATGTCAAGGGAAGACAAAGATGGCAAAATTCTTGGAAGATAAGAGGATCATTCAATTTCTCATGGGTCTCAATGACTCCTATGCTCAGGCAAGGGGGCATATTCTAATGATGAACCCACTTCCTAGCATAGATCATGCTTATTCAATACTCTTACAGGATGAAGGACAGAGGGAGATATACCTCAACCATCATTATCCAACAGAGGGAGCAACATTCATGGCAAATACACAAAACAAATTCCCACAAAGGAACAACAATCAGAAAGGATGGAATCCACCACAAAAGTATGGAAATCAACAGCAGAAATTTAAGGGAAGAAAGAGCAAATTCAACCCTAATGTGAGCTGCACTCACTGCATGAGGACAGGGCATACTAGGTCAGATTGTTATAGGTTGATTGGATTCCCTGAGGATTTTCAGTTCACCAAATCAGGAAACTATCAAGGAGCAGTCAAAGGGAATACTGTGATGGGAAATCAGGAAGCAGCAGAAATGGAAGCCACTCCAAATGAAGGAACTGGGAACAATCAGAATCAATTTTTTAGCAAGGAGCAGGTTTCAGAACTAGTAAATCTGATCAAACAGGTGCAGATTGGAGGAGCAGGAAATATAGGAACAGAAATTAATGCAAATGCAGTGGCTGGTACTATACTTAAATATTCTGGAACTTGTCTTGCTGCTTTTAACACTAAGACTTGGATAATAGATTCTGGAGCTGCAGAACACATGTGTTTTGATTCAAATTCTTTCCTTAGTTTGACACCTCTTCCTATTCCTTTATATATTAGCTTACCTAATTCTTTTCAACTACATGTCACACATATTGGAAGTGTTTATATTCAGCCTGATATGACACTTAACAGAGTTTTTATGTTCCCTCTTTCAGATATAACCTGTTGTATGTTCATAAGTTGTGTGTTCAGTTCAGTTGTTCTTTAAATCTCACTTCTAGTGCATGTCTGATGCAAGTCCCTTTAACGAGGAGGGGACAAGTTTTTGGTGAAATAAGAGATGGTCTGTACCTGCTTCAGCCAGCTAGTATAGAGTCTAGTTTTCTCCCTAATCAAAATGTAGTTTCAATTCCAAAAGGAAGCAATTCCAACTTAGTTTCTAGTCCTGTTTCTCTTTCAAAAGCTGTATATGCTAATACTGTTTCAGATGTAAAGGAATGGCATGTAAGGCTTGGGCATTTGCCTTTTCAAGTAATGAAAAAGTTTAGTTTCATTCATTTTCCCT